>BGPR01003104.1:0-41222 GCA_013235015.1 Araneus ventricosus | reverse complement strand
ATTTTCTCGCTGTATTTGAGTACTCGCAGGCGAGAACTATTCGGTACAACTAGTTGTCGGTAGGAGAAAATGAACCGTTCTCCCTTTCGTGACGTCACAGTTCGAGATGTCATCTAAATCCGTTAACACGAAGCTTCCGACATCGTTTGGGTACCGAAATCCCTAGCGAGTTTCAACCGTTTTTTCTCACCACGCTAAAGGCAAGGGAGAAGCGCTTTTCGCTAGTGAGAAGGTTGTGTTTTTTGTTTCGCGATACTTTGAATGATGGCTCTAGTTTTGATGTTAGCTCTTGCGCAAGATGGGTTCCTATGAATATTTTAGGTGTAAGGGTTTTGATTTAAGTGACGACGATTTTACTTCTAATTTCCGATTGAGCAAACAATTAGCTTTTCAGCTCATTCAAGAACTTGAGCCGAAAACAACAAGGAAGACTGCCCTCAACACTGAAATCAAAGTAAGTGAAAAATTTTTTTATCATCATTTTATTAATATATAGTAATTCATCCCGGTTCAACTTACTAAACAATGTTCTGTTAAGAAAAATAAATCAGTACTTGGTTACACGTATATCTTGTACTTGGTTATTTAAGGATTTAAAATAGTTGTAAATTTGACAGCATCAGTGTTTCACCACATAACCCCTTAAAATTTTGTGTAATAAATTATACTTAATAAATATTCTATTTTTGGTTGTCCAAAAAGAAAGGGTAAGGAAACAAATTCATTGATGCTAAGTTCTAAAAAGGGTGCTAAAAAGTTGGAAATGATTTTCTCATTCGGGTATCTCATTCAATTGTCAACAACTGCATTCGAGAAATCTCGGAAGCCATGACTAACTATCATTTAAAAAAATGTCAAGTTTCCTGATGATCAGAGGTATAATTATGAGAAATACACTTTAATTTTTTAAAAATTATGATTGTATTTCATTTATATTATGTTTTCTACTTGTATCATCTTCTGCACTTTATGAATTATTTACAAACAAATACCTGTTGCTTATTAATTTTTCAAAAAATGCAATTATTTATTCAAAGGTATAGTTTCCAAAAGAACAGTATAAGTTTCTGTTGTTTTTTGGCAGCTATATTACTTGTGAATTCTTACCAAGAGTTGAGGAATAATAAACTGTTTTTTTGGTGTTTAGAAATAACATTTAGCTGCACATGATTGTCAATTTATCGAGTAAACTTAACTTGCAACAAAGTTAGGTTTGCGATAACTATGCTTAAGCAGAAATCAATTTCATTCTGTCACCTTGAATCAAAAAAGCTTTTTGATATGCGCCTGAGCATCAGTGAAACTTTGTCAAAAGAAAATTGAAGGAAATTTAAAAAATAGAATATTTAACACCTACACTGAATGTAAAGGATAAAGTGTGTCAGTATAAGCATCATATGAAATTATTTTTATGATCGGTTGTGGTAAACATGGAAATCTGATTATGAAGTGCGAGTTATGTTTCCATCTATTAGAAGTAGTTTTCTGAGACACTTTGGTAAAATTCTGGAAAACTGACTCATTTTCTTTTCCTCCTACCTCGCATTAGCTGTGTATGCCCAAAGTATAGCTTCAGCACAACCCTGGCGACTTTGCTACCTTTCCCTTGTCTAATTGTTGAAACTGATACAAAAAAGGTGGCAATCTTATAAATGATATCTGAACATCTCAGTTATATAATTTGTGAAGTTTTTATCTTTTATTTAATTTTTTCCTCAAAACCTTTATTTCTTCATTTTAGGAGACAGTGGCTATCCTCAGGAACTTCATCTGCATACCCTGTATTCTACATTTTCCTCTGGGTCTGCTGAAGAAGAGTATAACACTGCCCATGTAGTCATTTTTCAGATTTATTTTTACATTTCATATTTAGAAAAATTTTATATAATTATGTCTAATAATAGTGATGTATATATTTCATCTATTATTTGTTCAGATAAGATGATTACTTAAAATTAATGAAATATGTAAATGATCATAAATTCAAAATTTTTACACAAGTCTGTTCCCATGTGCACGTCTGCCATCCTTGTAGACCTTTTGCTACGTACAGCCAGCTTTCCAATGTTATGCTAATGGTGTTTTTAAATTGAATTGTTTACATTTTTTAAATTCATCATGTTTTACCTTTTACATTCCTTATTTCTAAATTTATCATGCGTTTCAATTTTTCTGTGTTCCGTTGCATTCATTTTTTTAATCTTTATTGTCTTTCAATATTTTTTATAATCATTGGTGTTGAATCGTTGCATGTTTATAAGTCAAGATTTTTTACTATATATATGAGCAACTTTTTGAACTTTGAAGATAGTGATAAGTTTACTGTTTTTCCCTGCTGTGCCTATTTTATATTTTAATATGTGTACATATTACTGATATGCATGCATATACATTCCCATATTTTAACTGCTGACATTTTTAAAAATGGGACTGGGCTTATTTTGAATTTTTTTTAATATGGAATTTTTTGCATAATGTAACAAAAAAATAGCCTTAAATTATGAATTCTTTACATAGTATTTTTCTTATGAGTTGAACTTATCTCACTTGATTGAAAGTCATATAAAATTGTGAATGACAGCTTTTATAATATTTTATTTAAGTCCTTATAAAGTGCTTATTTTTAGTTTGAAAAGTAGAGTGGGAACCCTGTTTTTACACTCTGTAACCGAAGTTCTCTCTATTGTGTGTGTTTTAAATAAATAAATCACATTTTTGTTTGAAAATTTTCAGTGTCAGTCAAATTTTGTTCAAGCCAGGGTGTAAAAAAAATGAAAATTTTTAATTTATGCAATAGTAGCCATTACATTCTTACCTTACATTTGAGTTAAATCTTGATTTTATTACTTTGAAGAAACTTTACTTATTATTTTATTAAACTTATTACTTTTAAAAGAAATATATGTTGAAATTATTTTTCATTTAACAGAATTTAATGTGATAGACTTATTTTGGTGAATATAAACTAAAAAAATACTTAAACAAATGTTTTTAAACAAGATTTTTTTTTAATGCTAAAAACATTTCTTCCTTAAAAAAAACTCAATTGGAAGATTAATAGGAAAACAATTTTTAATGTGAAATAAATAGAAGCTATTTCATAAAAGTAGAGTTTATGAAAAAAATAAAACTGCGTTTTAAATGAATACCAGATTTTCCTGCAAATTCTAATGAAATGTAACATTCTTTTTTATCCAAAAATGTTTGCACAATTGTATACATACTAGAATTTGTATGTATTTTTCTTTAAAAAAATTTTAATATTTTCTATTGATATTTTAAGTTGAATATTCCAATATTCAACATTATTAATAAAGCATTATATAGATAATGTCACAATACTTAACGGAAAATTATTTCTTTGCAAATAATACTAAATAAAAACTATTAACATTAAAATGATGTTAAGCGCCCTGTACTTAAATTGTAGAATTAGACCTTGCCTGGCTTAGGGCCAGCTTTGAATGAAAATTCTAGTTTTATTAATTCTTACTGTATTCAACATTAGACATAAATAAAAACTGTGTTAACTATGTAAAAATACCTATCAAAATAAAAATTTTAACTAAAAATAACAATTCCAATCGGTGATGCAAATTAACCAGGTATTTATTTTTAAAGTAAATACCCCAAATGGTTCTATTCAATAAATCGAACTTATGCGATTTTATACTTTTTTAAAATATAGTGTTGAATTGAAACACATTCAGAACTTCTATACAGTGCAACAGCAACTTGAATAAAGATGACTGAACATTACTTTCGTAAGAAAATCAATATTTATTCCACAATTAATTAAACAGCATTAATAATTCTAAAGTAAAATCATAAATTTAAACAAGAGATTCCTAAAAAGAGTGGAGCCCACTATGTAAAATACCTAGGTAATTACCCGATAATAGCCAAAATGGGTTTTTTCAATTAACTGTATTCATGCAAAATACATGCACTGGGGTGTCATTTGATATTTATACATTATGTATTTTGTGTAAGGTACAAACAAAACTGCAAACATGACCATTTTACAACTTTTTTTAATTTTATAAAGCTAAAAAGTTTAATTACAGAAAAAAAAATTACTGCATTATGCATCTTACATAAAATAAGCGAGTTAAATGTCAATGCTTTTTAATTAAAGTAGTGAATGAATAATTATGTATTTGCTGCTTTTTAAAAAAGTTATTTTAACTGAATTAAAAAAAGATGTTGATTTTGGTTTTAAAATAACAAAGAGTTTATAAGCAAATGTCTTTCATTTTAGTTTTTATTATAATTTAAGCTAGCAAATGTTTCAATTCTAACAGTTTTTAAAAGTGATCATGAAGTTCTTGAGTTATTTTAAGATGTACTAGACATTTTACTCTCTAGGCAGAGTTCCATCTGGATCATAAACATCAGTTTTAAATATTCTTGAAACACTAGGTTTGATATAGTTGGAATTTGTTTTAAACAAAATTCATTATTGAACTCTCTCAATAACCTTCTTTAAATCAACAGGGCATTCAAACATTCTTTTATGTGTTTTTCCATTTTGCTTACAGTGGCAAGTTTGTTCTCAACGTTCAAGTACTTACATTGTACACTTATACATTTAAAAAGGTCCAAGCAGGTTTTTTTTTAAATCCCATTATTTTACTTTTCAGCATGGGATTTACCGTAATGTTAATATGTGTGTAGTGAGTGATTAACTCTTCATTAAATAAAAAAAAGAATGGCTGGCTTCTAAAATGCCATTGTGAGAAAATTATGAATAGGAAGCTTCACTGGTGCTATCTATATAACATAAAAAACAGAATTCAAAATTATTTTTCCATTCCGTTATTTCTTCCAACCAGAAAAAGTAAATTATTCTCATATCCCATTTAAATTTTGGAATATTTTATTCTAATCCTAATTTTTTAAAAAAATTGTATATGTTTCATTTTAAATAACCATTCGAAACTACTTTTCTTGCAAAATGATAATTTTATATATAGAGTTAGTTATAGTTTAGATAAGGGGGGTATAAATTTTATGTTTCATTTTAGATCACCATTGCAAACATTTTGTGAATTACCCAGTTTTTGGGTATTTATAAATTTTGCGTTTCATTTTGAATTATCATTCGCAAATACTTTTTTTGCAAAGTACTCTGTTCTTATATATATTGTTTCATTTTAAATCACTATTTACAATTTTTTTTCATGAAATTCCCAGTTTTTGAATAATTATAAATTTTATGTTTCAATTTCAATCACTATTTGCAAAAACTTTATTTTTGAAAAATACAAAATTTTTGGGCATTTGTAAACTTTTACATTTTAAGTAACTTAATAATTAAATATTAAAAAGGATTGTTTTTTAAATGACAAAAATTAGAATTTTTATTTTACATTTTTTTTCTGCCTAATATTTAGTGTTAGAAGAAATCTATATCAAATTTCTTTCTACGACTCTACTGAAACAGCAAGTTCATAAATTTGTGTGATAAAAAATAAATATTCTGAATACATATCATGTGTCGAATCGAATGATTATTCCCTTATCTTCGACTTTCTAATACAAAGCAGGATGAACAATATGAAATGGATATACATAATAAATTTTAACTATAGTCATGAGCAGTATGATCAAATCCATGGTCCTTGCACCATAAAAAACTAAACCAAATCAGACACGAGGTATTCAGAAAATGCAGATGTCTTCATTCAAAAAACTGATTTATGAAAACTGAAGTTAGCTTTCTAAATTCTACTTTTTTTGTGTGTGTGAAACATTTGAATTTGATTTGCAGTTCTATAAGATAAACACTGTAATATTTGAGTAACTTCAGTTATGAAGCAATTTTTCACTTGGAATATAATATTACACTCACAATTTATTATCTATCAAAATTTATGCATATAATATAGATATGTGCAAAAATAGCATCCATTAAAACATGGAGTCATCAGTAATCACTATCATAACAAATAAATTGCCTAATTTTATTACAACAGATGAGGAAGCATGCAATGTCAAGGGCCTTTAACATGTATTCCTCGATAAAGTATGCAAACTCAACTACTCGTTACTTTAAAAGTATATATTCTTTAAAATCAACATTGGTTTTAAATTTAAAACTCCAGCTAAGATTGTACAAGTAGCTAATTTCTTAAAAACTTATTGATTATACATCATATTTCATTGATAAGAGCATTTATTTGCCTATGATTTCATGAAAAACAACTGCAAAGAATATTCAAAAATGTCATTTTAATGTTTTATACGTGAAGTACTCTCTGGAGTGTATTTGTCTTTATTAGATGCCAAATGATACAGTGATTATAGATGTAGTATTGAAAATAAACATTAAAAAACCAAAACATATTTTATTGCATAACAAAACACATTCATATAAAGAGTCAATTCATTCTATGCATAACATATTCGAGAAATTAACAGATAAAACAATGACATAAAGCGTAAAAACACGATTCAATAGGAAGAAAAATTTATATTCGAGAAATATCAAAGATTTGACTGTGAACAGTGCACAATGTCTTCACTTATTAACCACTTATCTAACAAATCATATGTTTGATTATGCTGTAAAAACTGCATGACTACAACCATTTGAACAAAAGTAAGTAGTTTTCATTAAAACTATATACTTCACAGGCCGACTCGACAGTCGATTTGTTTGTTTATGCTTCGAAATCGGAAAGATTGCTCTCTTTTGATTGGTCGATCGTTTCCACTCCTCGCCACTCTCGGAAACGGTGAGAAATTAGTCCCTTTGGTTTCACTCGGCGTTGGTGGTACATCTAAATTGAAGGTCGCGACTATTTTCTCGCTGTATTTGAGTACTCGCAGGCGAGAACTATTCGGTACGACTAGTTGTCGGTATGTTCGTGGGAGAGCCCCAGAGGAGGGACGCTCTCACCGCGACCGAGCAGGAGAGCGGTGGAGGGAGTGCTCCACATCTCGCACGTGGCCGATCCAGCGAGCTGGAAGGCAGAGGAGGGAACGCTCGCACTGCGACCGAGCCGGTGAGCGGTGGAGGGAGTGCTCGCAATAAGTGCTGCGCAACTAACAATAGGTTAGTTAGCATTAGGATTTATTTAGTTGTGGGTACCCACCTGTATTTCCATGTATGTCCATGTGACATCCTTACAGATTGAGTCTGGTTAATAGTCAACACGGACCGGAAGAGGAATATCCCGTATCTGGGGCAAGAATACGGACCAGTGTAGAGTAATAAAGAAGAAAAAAGCTGGGAGACCTATTTGGTGATGGCTGAGTATTGATATTGCTTGATTTCTCTGTTCCATTCCGTAGCTTCATTTCATTCCATTAACTTGAATTTTCTTTACGGGATCTAGAAGGGCCGGCGTCAGTTGAATATCGAAGATTTGAGGAATGAAGACAGCGGAGTTGGAGATGTGATATGTTTTAAAATTATTTTAATTTGGTTTGTAGAGATATTATTAATAATCTTTAAAATTTCTCTGTAGGTGAGGTCGGATGGAACATGACTGATGAAGGCATGGGGATCCAAAGTGTATATGGTAAAAAAGGCCTATTTTTATATTTAGTACAAATCAAAAACCTCATACATAACAACATCACAACTAACTCAACCCATTCCGGATGTTGATCTGGGAGTCATGCCGGAATATTTTTTTTTAAATTTTCACAGTCTTCTGTTTTTAGAATTTTTTACAGTCGATGAAAATTTTCTAAGTCCGGCAGTCCCGTGTTCTGAAAAATAAAATCTTAGTTTTGGCGTCCTCTGTTATGAGATATAAGACAATAGGAATATCAAGTCCTGTGCTCCGATTTATTGTTGCACTGAAACCAGGCAGGTACAGGAGATCTAAAAGTTGCGCAGGAGATATATCACCCTCTGTTGTATTGCAAAGCAATGCCAAAGTTTTAAAAGTTAAAAGTCTTAAATTTAAATCCAAGTGCAAGTAAAATATAACTCAGTACAGCAAAGACACTCTGGAATATTAAAAGATGAAGATAGGTCAAAACAAACACAACACACACACACTCCATACGAAGAGTTAATTAAATTGCAAATGTAATATCATAGAATTAAGAGTCCTAAAAATAAATGAAATTGGCCAATACCAGGCCCACTGAGAACACGAAGCAAGGTTCGCTGTCATATTTGATAAAACACTGAAAATCCAAATTGCAAATTAAAAGAATAAAATTGTAAGAGATCATGAACACACTGGATCACTGGTTCAGACGGGTCCCCCCCCCCCCCCGTAGCTGTAAAACTTTGCGTTTAATAAGGTGGATAACGTTAATATTATGGAATCTTGAAATCAATATTCCTCAAACACACTACCACATGACGCCCTTTGTATGGTTTCCAAATTGAATTAAATAAATCTACTAACCGATAAAAGTTCTAAAATATTAAAATAGTGTATTGTAATCTAGAGAAAGAGAACTAAGTACTTATTTAGGAATAATTGCTTCTCTGATTGACAAAGATGGTGTAAAAATTGATATAGATCTAAAATGACGGAGTACGGTATACAATTTCCCTTCTAGATATAGTGTCCACATATATAAAGACAGAGAGTTTTTAAGATACTAAGGAGAGTGGAATATGCAAAGCCTAAAATGAAGAAATTCACCAAAATCTTGAGTTTGAACTTCTTGAGGTATACAATACTGTCATAAAAACTGAAGTTCACGGTACTCTTACCATATTATTCAATAAAATAAATCAAACTTTTATGTTTGTGTACTTTTCAATTTCTTATTCATTTGTTCACTAAATTAATATTCAATTATTTATTTTGTCACTTAAAGTAACAATTTAAGGAAAGTACATGTATCCACAATGATTTATGGAAAATCAATGCAAAAAAAATTTATAAGCTACGAATTCGATTTTAAATTTAAATC
Organism: Araneus ventricosus; assembly: GCA_013235015.1. Classification (NCBI taxonomy): domain Eukaryota; kingdom Metazoa; phylum Arthropoda; class Arachnida; order Araneae; family Araneidae; genus Araneus; species Araneus ventricosus. The sequence continues at coordinate 32,330 of BGPR01003104.1, read as the reverse complement.
TAACGGCATATATCGAATTACACGTTTGTTACTTTTTAAAAATTAGCAATCCATGAATTGAATTGAAATTGCAAAATGATTTCTTAGATCCGCTGAAATATAAATTATCTGAACAGAATAAAAAAATCATGCAATTAATTCTTGAATTAAAATTCTTGATTCCTGTCTAGACGAAAAAATACTTTTCACAAATACAGCAGAATATCGGATTTAGCAGAGGATCATTCATTTCAGGGAAAGAATTTATACTTGTGTAAGCTTATTAAACGACTTTGAAGTGCTACACTGTAAAAATTCAGCTCTTTATTTTAAATAGAATAAAGATTTCTTCAAAATGTTAAAGTAAGATATTTAACTCTTTAATCCCGAGGACTCTTTTTTCTACCAGCTCCTCTAAGACTTGGTTATTTTGGGAGGAAGAGACACGAATTGGACTCTCATCAACCTGGGTGGTCCACCCCACCTCTGCTGTAACCTTCCCTTAAGGCGCAAGGAAATGGGCTGTGGTGGGCAAGGATAATTGGAGCCCCTCTCCTAAGCGATCTCAGAAACTCACCTCCCCTCAAAGCAAGCCAGCCGCCTCAGACCGGCCTTCGTTGTCGTTAAGTGAAAAAATTCTAGACCGCCCCGGACCGTCTCGCTCGGTATGAGAGGGTTAAATAACTTATTTTCAGAATTAAAACAGAAAATTAGGAAGAATATTAGAATGAATATTAGGAAGAAAAATTTCGGGTTAAGATACTTATTTCGACGAGTAGGTTGACAGACGATTTGTAATTAACTAGATAAATCACTCTTAAATAACTTTATCCAAGGCTTTATTGCGAAAGAAAGGAAAGGGAGAAACCTATCGTTTAAAATTAGAATTTCTAAGACTAATCCTTATTTTGAGGTCAAACAACTTCTTTATAACGAAACCGGAAGTATTCTGGATTTCTGTTGGCATTTCTCTATAAGGATGTGATTGATTGCAACTGTATAGCGCATTCAAACATTCTCTATAGGAAAAAAATTTTCTAAAAAATTGAGGTTTTTCACCATTGACGGTTTGTCATCAGGTCATATTTTAATATTTCATATTTTTAACATTTATATCATGTTTAATGGTTTAAAACTTTCTAGGCATCCCCAGTACTACAAAGATATTGTACAATATTGTACGATATTGAACAATATTCACAATATTTTGTAATATTGAATATCATATAATATTATATGATATCGTACAATATTATACAATATAGGGCAACATTGTCTGCTACCTGGGATAACGTCGAAACGCAAAAACGATTTATACTTCATTATTAAGGTACATAACACCACAGCATAACCACGAACTCGGAGCCTCAACGCATCCCTGTCGGTTGGATGAGTATGTGTGAAACTTTATTGAAAATCCAAGCAAAAAAATTACATCCTGGGATGTAAAAACACATAAAAGGGGAACATAATTATACATAAACAAAGAAGAATATAATGAAAAGTACATGGAGGGTTACAATCCGAGTATAATATATATATGTCGTCATCTGACCGCAGTTCAAAATTACGAGGTCCGTCCCTAAATAGCCCTCGTGTTGCTTCAAAAACGGGCCGTTAATATAACCTAACCTAACCTAACCCGAGTATAATATAAAATATATACAAGAGGAGTTATCATACGAGTGCAGTGAAAAGGGTAGAATATTGCCTTTAGTTACCTTGTTTCATACACAGCTCTTCAACAGCTCCATGATTCGGGGCTGTTAGTGTTGTTTGTTGCGACGATAAAGAAGAATTTATGATGTATTACAACAGGTTACATTGATGATTATTGTCGCAACCATCCTAAAAATTGCGGGACTGGTTTTTGTGTTCTGTCTTGTTTGTTATACTTATGGATCGCTGGAATTGTTACTCCAGGGTTAGCAGTGATGTGAAGGATGAATTTTTGGAATAAATTACGGAAGACTTGGTGGTTAGGGTGGGTCGAAAAAAATAAATTTTTTTTTGGAACGCTTTAGTCGGAAAAATTGCCTATTATAATTAGAAGAAAAACGGCATGAAAAAAATTAAAATCGGTTACCATCTTCCGTTCGCACATCGTACTTAAAGTTAATGAAAAATTGCAAAATCGCACCTTTATTGTAAATTTTTTAAGTTAATTAAAACTTTTAAAATAAGCACGCTTTAGCTTTTTATGCTTGTTTTATGGTTTAAAGAACCTAAATAAATTAAATTCTGATCACTAATCTAATTTTTTCCGTTCACGCAACGTCTCAGAAAAAACAGAAATATACCAATTTTTCGCAATTTTCTATGTCTAACTGTTCGCTCGTTTTGCTAGAACAAAACTACCCAGAACTCACCACGTGGAGTTCCACTCACACCCTACCCAGCCAACCATCCAATTGTTGGGCGTGGTATTTACATTATATTTATAACTATTTACAAATATTTTCCATAGAGTAGGATTCTTTGGCCTACTGTGTATTTTTACTTTTTCTTTTTTTATACCTACTATACATTTAAAATTTGATTTTTTGGAGAAATTAGGCATAACCGATCTATACTTCAGTGTTGCTCGGATATAGCCATCTCTAGCTTCACGTCCACGTACTTTATTCGAGGCCTCTGTCACAAGTTTGATGCACCTCTCCACAGCCTGGGTGTGACAGGGAAACTTTTGTATTTATCTGATGGGCGTAGTGTCGGAATTGATGAATGATTTAACGTCATCTTCACTTAGGTCCCTCAGCATCGGCGGAGGATACACCACAGAAAAATTCCAATTAATAATTTCAATGTAATTGGAAACTTGAAAGTTTATCTTCGGTGGTACGAAATTTCTAACAGTCTTCTTCTTTGGGACGATTTGTCTTGCTTTTAAGATCCTTCTGTAACCGGGCTCCCGAATATGTTCTCTTTCATCGACAAGAATTGCCAACAGAACATTCTCTGTGTGCTCAAAGAACGCATTTCGTTGTATTACTGGATCGACAACTTGAAGTAATTCATCGGATAAATACCGTGATGTTTGGATTACTTGAAAGACATATTTTGGTCCGTCAGTAAAATATTCGCTTTTTTATGGCAAACCACACAGGCATGTATGATTTTAAGATGAAGCCAACTATTTCTTTTAACTTTCCGGATGGATCTGATGAACTTGTATACAGCCTAAGGACTCGGTGGGCCGCAGTAGTCATCTGGAATGGAACAAGGGATCGGGGTCCAATTTTCCAAGTCTTCTGGATAATGTCCCAAATGTGATTGCGTTTGAAATGTCCAACAAATACTGTTGGTCTTTGCTAAACACATTCCTGTTTATATCAGGAATCGAACAATCTATGGGTTCATAATCGACCACAGGGAAAATTTCATAGCAAGTGAGCTGCTGCTCGATTGGCCCACTAAAAGATTTAGGCCCTGCAGTTTGACCGTCAATGTGTTGGAAAATGTGGCGAGAAGGAAGCTCATTAAATGCAGGAGGCTTATTCTCGGCGGTAGCGGGCGTCCTACTTGATTTCGTTTTTCTACATTTTTTTTCCTACATGTCGTCCTACAGGTTCTTCCATCCAGTGTTGGTTACAGTGCCATCACATCCTACTACTTCTAGTTTTCTCATTCATCATTAGCTAATGTTGCTAGAATAATCATTAAACAAACATGACACAAAACAATTCACAGCACACACATCACACACAGCACCAAAGCGTGTACCACTTGTAACTTTCAAAGAAAGACTGAAGTGAATGTCGTAGTGAGTGTTGAAGACTGGCGAGCAAAAGACCGAGTTGGTGGGGGGGGGGGGGGTGCGGCAGAGTAGGTAGGGAGAGACCACGCCACGTTTCAATATAGGTCAAACCAATTCAATTTAATTCAAATGAGTTCTGATCGTTTTGTTCTACCAAAACGAACGAAGAGTTGCTCAGTGAAAATTGCGAAAAATTCGTATTCGAACGGAAAAAATTAGATTATTGATCAGAATCGAATTCATTTAGGTGATTTAAACCATAAAAAACTAAAGCGTGTTTATTTTTAAAGATTTAAATAACTTAAAAAAATTGCAAAATAGGTCCTTTTTTGCAAATTTTTCTTAAATGTAAACGACGATGCGCGAACTAAAGATGTTAACCGATTTTAATTTTTTTTTATGCCGTTTTCCTTCTGATTACAATAGGCAACTTTTCCGCACTAAAGCATTCCGAAAAAACTATTTATAATTTCGAGCCACCCTATTGGTGTTGGCTGGTTGCTGTTCTAAGATAGTGTGCTCTGCTGTTTAACTGGGTATTCATCGAATTTCTGGTCTCAGGAGGTGAATTTTTGGAAGTACCTATTTCTAGGCTGGTGTATGTGACGGTGTTGTAATTTGACTTTTAATTAGATCTTCGTTAGTCGCTAGGAATTTGGTTAAACGATTTATATTTCGATTTGAGAATTTGCTGGATAGGGCGCTATTCCACCAATCAATTAATACTGACAATTTAATAGCCGAGCTATTTTTTCTCTAATTGCCATTGTATTCTTCAATACTGTTTTCTGAAATTGATAAGATAAGATGCAAACAAATAACTATATTTAATATTGTCGATGATTCAAGTGACATTGCTCAGGAAAATAACCAAAAATAATAGCTATAAGAATCACAATAAACATTATAAATGATGAGTCGCATGTGAAAAATCATTGTAAAAATGTCTTAGCTTTTTTTGTTCCATGCACCGTAAAGAAAACTGCTTAATTGTTTACATTTTATTCATAATAATTATGCAAAGAATTCTCTGGAAATTTTTCGTCAAGTATTAACTGTGTGATTGACTCTCGAGCTGAAACATTTGTTTCATTTTACATTAAACGATTTATTATAGAATATTTATTATCTGGAAGTAGGTTGGACTCTCTACTCACCTCATATGCGCATTCCTGTACTGAATTTTACATTAATGTCAAATCAAATAAGGTATAATATATTAGTAGAGTAGTAAGTTATACAGGATGTTTCGATAAAACGGGTCCAAACTTCAAGGATAGGTCAAGCATACGATAAGCATTCAAAATCACATAGGAACATGCGTCCGCAAGTGCCATCCATTTTATATCTTCCCGAATATTCGTGCTATATTTATGAAAATGCATTCAAGTGTTGCTCCTATCACACAAATGTTTCAAACAATTATCAGCTTTCTGTGAAGCGGGGTGTCCCAAAATCCCTTTTCGACTTCATCAATTTCTGGTTCTCCCTCTAAATTCCATCGTGACAGAATCTTCAATGTAAATTGAGAGTTGAAATTTATTCTTTATATGGTCGGAGTTCCAAAAACATCCATCCACCTTTTCGGAATATATACGAAAAAATACGCAAATTTTTATTTTAAATCATTATATTAAATGCCATCTGCTGCCTCCAGATGGTGTTTGCGCATCCATGCTCCTGTGTCATTTTGAATGCTTATCATATGCCTGGCCTACCTTTTAAGTCTGGCGGTGTCTTTTTTATACCCTGCATATTAGTAATGAGTTAACTGCATTTTTTTAGTTTTAGAAATAAGCTTTATGACGATGAGATATCTAATTAATTTGTCCTTTATGTAATGATAATGAACGGCAAGATTCTTCTTCATATTCTACGTTACGAACACTTAGAATGAAGGGGTTGATTTTGCTAAGCAAATTGGTTACTGAAAACAGCAGCAACAAATTATTCTTTCGCGTGTGCTTTTGAACACTGTATAATTCAATTATGACTTCAAAGAGCCTTAAGACAAATAATGACTCCAAGTGCCAATGTTTTAATTTTCTAATTTAATTATCATATGAAAGAAATTTTATTTCAAACAGAACAAGGGATCGAAAACCTCATCAGAAAAAAAATCTCGGTTAATCGAATCGCGGTAAGCCAATTTTACTACAAGGCAAGGGAAAGACCTCTGGTTATAATCGAATCTGTCTGCAGGAAATACAACCGAAGATGATGGGAATAAAAAAATTGCCAGACATTTTCAGCTGCTTATAAATGAGCTGACTTAATAAGCTGAAATGCTGTCAAACAAGAACTTCAGCAGCACAACAAAGTAAAAAAAGGCTCCAAATTGAATATATGTTGTCTGGCTGCGTTAATTGAGGTAATTAAATGATACAAGCTAATTGATGGGCTTTCGAAGAAACAAATCAGAAGCATCAGGTTACCGAGCGAAGTTCATTAACCTTTTGGCAGTTTGGTACTTTCTACTTACATTAATTAGAAAACAAACACAGTCTGTTAAGAATGTATTATACTTTTGCTTCCAACTAAGAGGAGAATAGAACACTTCAGATAAAAATGGATTACTTGTATCTTTTGTATGGAAATGCGTTTATGAAAGATTTACTTTGAAAGTTAATATTACACTGGATCATCAAGGGAACGGTGGGCTAGTGGTAAGGTCCCGGATTCGCGGCTGATGGGTGTCAGGTTCGAAACCATATTTTATTGAAAATTCGCCGTTTATGTGGCCTATCCGTCATTCCGCTGGTGCGCTGCAGAAGTTAGCGGGAGTGCAAGGTCAGATGTCGCCCTCGTCATCTGACCGTAATTCAAAATTATGACTCTCGTGTTGCTTCAAAAAAGGATGTTAATATAATTAAACTACTCTTATTCGCCTAGGGGTCACGCATAGAAAAAATTATTAAGAGACTAAAAAGCCTAGCAGACTTCAAACGATGATGCTTGCCAAATGTAGATAATACGTTAAACATGCATCCTAGATTTCATTTAACATCGCAGTTTATGACACTTGTCTATTTTAAATACACCCTTCCGATGTCCTCGTTCTTGTTGTATAGATATTCCTCCAAATTTTTTCTCATTTGATACGTTGATTTTTATTAGAAACAATTCACTATATTTCGTTTCTACGAATCCAAAATTATACTCATCAGACAAATTGGAGAACTTTGAAAAAATGTTTCATATCTATTTTTATTTTCCGAATCCCAGCTAAAAAAATCTAGAGGAAAAAAAATGTTTTTTTTTTTTTTTAATTTTTGTAGATTTTTTGAAGACAGAAAAAATCTGCATTTTTCTTCAGTTTAATCTGCATAAAATCGGCTAAAAAATTTCTTATTTTATTTTTCTCTAAATATTTTGCAGATTTCTGTAAGACAGTACATACAGTCTGCATACAAAATTTATTTTTATTTTTTTGTTTAAATATCCCGCAGATTTTTTAAGACAGCAAAAAATCTGCATTTTGTCTTTAATTCAATTTGCAGTTATTTAGCAGATTCTCATAACATCATGAAACTTGACCAATAATCTCTTGGTTATTTGAAGATTAACTTGCACTTCTTAAATAAATATTTTGCACCATATTCTCTAATATTGCAGCCTTAATTTCCAAAGGATATGAAACAATATTAGAATGTAATTATCATGATTGATTAATTTTACAGCAGACAGCAGTTTCATCAATTCCTTTTTCAATTAGTGATATCGACCATATACTTGTTTAGAGAAGGAATGCATCAGGAGAAAAATTTCCAAATCGAAAATTGTCTTAGGCACTAAATTTTTTAAATATGCCACTGAAAAAATGAATTTTAAATTAATCTTTAAAATAAATATTTGAGGTTTTACCATTTTAAACTTTTCCTCCAGAATTTAAATAATTTCCAATTAGTTTTCTAACTGTCTTTATGACTAGTTATTTTCCTCCAAGAAGAAGGGAAAAGTGGAGCTTGAACCCTTTGGATGGAGAGAAGGCTTATCAGGAAGATAAAAGGTGAAAAAAATTTAATGAAACAGAGAATCTAAATTTTTGAGCAAAAATATTACTAATCTCATCTATTACTCATCTCTACGACTTTGAAAAACACGTTGATTTTTACACCACTAAATGGAGCCACATGAGCTATGGTGACGCTAAAACTTAAAGAGATTATTTTACCCCATCTCGTGTAGTCCTATTGGTGTTCCAGACTGAAAACTCCATGAACGCGGATTCGAATAACGGCCAGGATGAAATAGATGTTTTATCACAATCTGAATTGCGCCGTACAAGTAAGTTTAATTACAAATTAAATTAATTGAAATTAATAATTAAGCCTTAGCTGCTGAAAATTTGAAGGTATTTGGAACGTAGTTTTCTTCAGATGTTATACATTTTTTTTCTGCAGAAAATCTGAAGAAAACATTTTCGAAATACCCTCAGATTTTCTGCAGATTTTTTCTATAGATTTTTTGCAGATTTTCTTTAGCTGGATCTCTTTAAGTTTTGAGGTACAAAACCCAAAACTCCAACCATGAAACATTAAATTTCGATAAAAATTATCTTTCATATAAAAAAACTTATGATAAATGTATTTTACGCAAGTTTTCTCTTGGAGTTTTTCAGTTATTTCGTAAAAAGCCATGACACAAAAATGGAGGAGAAAAGATTTATTCTTTGCAAGTAAAATTATTGTCGATTTCAAAGAGTTAAAGTGATATTTTTGAAAATAGCAAACCTCCAGTGCATCTTCTACTCTAAATAAGCAAAATTAATTTATAATGTTCCTTCTATGAAAGCTGTTGAATCAGAACGGTATCATAGGACACTGTGTTGATGGGACATTATTCTGCCATTTCATTTATTACGTTTTCACAGAAAAATAATTTCACTAATTGAAATAAAAAATTAGAATAATTTTTTATTAAATGCAGCGTCTTCATAGTCTTTTCAGTTTTTTTTTATTTAGCGACGTTTAAAAGAAAAATTAATATTTCAAAAAATCATAATCGTCTATTTCTCTTCTAAAAAAAGGTTTCTTTTTTTCATATCATGAAGATAAATTCAATAATTTATTAAGACACAACATTTTATCACTGCAAAATCCAGAAATAAATTTGTTCTTAATGAGGTTAAATATTTCAGAAGTTTGTAAAAATTCTTTAAAATGGCCATCTTTTAATATTTTCCGAATCTCAGCTTTCGCTTCCATTTACCACGATGATTTTTTTTTTTATTTTTACGACTCACTCACCAGAAGAAAATGTAGAAGCGAATAAAACTCGGCGGTGTAAAATTCCACTAATAAAAAATACTGCTTATTATAAAATATTATTTAAGTACAGGGAAAGCAAACTGATAAAACCAAATAGATAAAGCCAAACACACACAATTTATAACTCACAGAAAAACACACATGCACACAAAAAAATCTCCAGATAAGTAAATATTAATAAGCTCATGAGAGAACTCCCGAGAAAAATCAAGGGTTGCCAAAGGCAATAATGTCTAACAAGGCGACCAACAAAAAATAATAATTAATAAATAAAAAATAAAAATTAATTTATTAAAAAATTAAAATTAAAAATTAATTAATTAAAAAATTAAAATTAAAAATTAATTAATTAAAAAATTAAAATTTAAAAGGTCAGAAAACCAGCCAAGCTGTAATATAAGCTTTGCGAAAACCACAGTTCACTCGCAACCTAGGATGAAACTGATGTATCATCTTCACATAATTTTCAACAATTTAGCACCAAATGAAAGCAATAACATTCATTTACCATCAAAGATCCGCAGTGTACGCGAAAACGTCCTTACTAGTGGTGATGGGGAAGCTGGTCGGTCCAACCGATCCTAAAGGGTGCCAGCGGGAGGGAGGGACCAATATGTCGGAGAAACACCAGAAAACCCGGACTTTTCTGGTCTGGTAATTTATTGAGTTCAAATTAAGTTGCAGTTTGCATGCATAGCCTTACCAGACTTGATATTAAATATGCGAAATAAAACCTTTGTGCACATCTGCTTAAACCACTCAGGCGGGGAGAATGGGATCATAGCGCGCAAGGTGTAGAAGTTTGAAGAAGAAGGCTCAGCTAAGGTGTTATCCTCTAAACCCTCTGACAGTTTAGTTTTTTTAAAATCACTATTTAAACATTTTCCAACGTGTTCAAATACCGTTGAGCTAAGCTAGTTGTTATTTATATGCAAAGGGCAGGATGGAGCAGTAAACAGACTTGCTTCCACCCCGCGGAAATCGAGGGATGCGCAGTCGGCAGGTAAATAAGGATTCAAAACGACTGGGGAGGGGTGTACCACAATCGCTCTTTTGTAGTAATTTTGTGGAAATTAGACGTTATTCTAACAAAACAAGGCTGAAATCGTTTCCCTAAATACATTGCATGAATAGATTTTCGATCACCACATTCAGAGTTTCAAATGAACACAAGAGGACACCCAGACTCAAAGTTCTTCTAACTAGGTGCATAAATATTTTGTTTAATCTTTCGGATATAAGAAGCTATTTCTCTTCTTAATGGAATGGATAATTTAATCGCCTGACGTAGAGTATTAATCTCTTCGAAGGTTGAGGACAGTAAACACAATTCATCGCCTAATAAAAACGACGCCAGAATGTGTTTCCCTTCTCGAGGATGCCATGTACTAAGATTCTTTATTCTGCTTTTCTGAATTAGAGATCAATTGCGCATAAACTTATCATAAATATAATCTCAGACACAATATTTCCGATTTAATCTGCTGGCATTGATTTCGCGGTAGCATTATTGGGTCTCCCTGCACCCGTATGATATTGGGCAACTCTCCATTCCGTGACAAAGAGTAATTCAATTGCTCGAAAATGTCAGCGAAGTCAATTATAAAAAAGTTTTCCCAAGTAAGGTAATGAGTCCCCAAAAATCTCTGCCAAATCTGATAGAGGCCATTCACAAACATTAGTTTTTATAGTAAAATAAATTGATGTTGAAAAGGGTTGGCAACATTGTATAAAAGAAGTAAAGAAAGATGAAGTCACTGTTATTCGTAGTCTCCTTTTCATTGCTTTCGACCAAAAAATGTGAGCCATTTCATTTTTTTCAAATTTATTTTGTGAGAAGTTTCGATAAGCGTAAAATAACTGAAAGTTGCCGCCTTTGTAGCACATTATATAATCAATTTATGTCGCACAATATTTGTAAAGCTGAGTGGATCTTTTTTTTTCTTTCTTGTTACTGATTCATCTAAAATACTTTCAAGCAGATAAAACATTTTAGGGTAAATATGTCAAAACTTGTTTTTTCCCTTTCTCAGACTCCCTTCTTTTTTTTTATTACAAATAAAAAACATTGAAAAAGCATTTTCCTTTCTTCTTCATCTGATTTCTGATGTCATCGCTCAAAGCTTTTAAAGCCCTTGATACGGCACCGAATAACATTTGTTATTTTTTTCCTTGTCCGAAATCTTTTGGTTAGAAACATATTCTATTTTATAAAATATTTTTACGCTCCTCCAATTAATTAAAAGATTGTGAGGAAAGGTAATTTATTTTCCCTTTATTACTCGATCAAAAAACTTACTTACAGAACTACTTCAAATTTATTGTAAGCCTCTCTGTTGATGTCAGAAATAAAAACAGATAATATCAGATGAGTCAAAGTCGTTTTTTCTGCTTTCTTCATTTTAAACAAACGAACAGTTCAATATAAAGCTTGCTTTGTCTCCACAGAAGGTTTTTTTTAATTTTTATCTTCTACGTTATCTTCTACCTTTAAATCTTTAATTTATAAATCATTATTATGAATACAAAGCGTGGAAATAAATTTCTTCTTTTCACAACCAAATGAGATTGCTGATATGGAATCAAAATTTAATTTTTTGATATATTTAAAATTTATTAATTTATTTTTGAATGGATATTAATTAAATTTTTTTAAACACTTGTTAGTGACTAAAAAGATTGCTTTCATTATTTTAATAATTTTCTACATTTCAGTCTAGAATTTTTAATTATATTATAATTATTCCGGAATCTTCAAGTGAATTTTTTACCTCCAGTTACTAGATGGCACCTCTTTTTCAGTATCAAAATTTAATTCGTTTGATCGATTAACTAATAATTAACTCCTAAAAATATTAAAATAGCACATTACCATCGAGAACACACAAGTATACAAAATTTTATAATTGTAGACCATCAGGAAGCGAGTGAAAATCGTTTAAAAAATTCAATCTTTGAGATCCTTCTTTGAATCCATTTGATTTGAAACATTGCATTTTCTGAAATAAAAGTGTAAGAAAATGAAATCTTATATAGCTGTATTTAATGGCTAGTGAAATTTTGGCACGTTCATAATTAAAAAACCTCTTTTAGTCATTATTCTCATTGTTTCGGAAATCGCCCTGTGTTTGTACGGTGAAAACAGTCCAACAAGCAGGATAACGGAGAATGACTCTTTATTCTCGAATATTCCGGAAAACACAAAGCGCAGGTAGCAGTAAAAATGACACTTGCACAAATTACAGTATAAGCAGACAACAAATCACTAACAATAGCAGCAATAGCACGGACAAAAGCTCTCAGCGTCTAATAGCTGACCAACTCGCAAGACTCCAAAGAGTCTTTATACCTTTTCTGACAGGATGTGACGTCACATAGAATCATCTAGTATATTCTGTATATTTCCGCTCCTAATAGAGATATCGAGAAATGTATGTCTAGTAATTTGAGGAATTTAATTTTATTTCCCAAGTTGCCAAATTTTTCGGCAAGTCTCCAAAATGATCGCCAAGTTCGTCGTCATTCCCCGATAGGTAGTAAGAGCCTGTTTTAATGTCTCTTTCTAACCATAAAACTAACACTTTGGGAAAAGCGACTTTATATGTTCGTAACATTATTGTTCTTATGTACGTCAAAAAATATTAACCTGCATAGTTGTGGATCTAAACGCCTGGTTCCAATCAAAATAACAGAGCCTAGTTCTTGTGGAAACATCAAGATTTATTACAAACACAAACATTAACACACAAAAGATACATATTTACATTACTACAAATTATTACTAAAAGGTTTCGAATTTTGAATTATTGTTTTAGCTCACCTCGTCATTCCACAGTTCTCAGTGTTTTAGCGTCAGCGCCTTACCACGATAGGTGGCGCTGTTCTTATGGCGCAGGTGCATTTGTTACATCTGTACTTAAAGAGTGGCTTATATTTTAAATGCTAATGAATGGCTATGAGGACCGACCGGACTTGAATCGCTTCATTTAGAGTGAATTTTGAGGCAACCAAAAGTAAACAATTGTATTCACGAAATTGTAATTTTATGAAAATATGAGATTTAAAAATGTTCTTGGTTAAAAAATGTCTTTGAACGAAACACAGCATCTCAACTGTTGTATACTGAAATTTCTATTCGGTCGATCTTATTTATAATTCCTTATTTTGCGAAATATATCATGCATAATAAGCTTATATTTCATTAAAAGTAAATAGCGATTAAAATTTTTTTAGATCAGAGAATTTGAAGCCTTTCACAAATATTAATATGTCTACTTGCATTAAAATTTCCAAAGCATTATATTAAATACAAAAACCTAAAGCTGTGAAATAGATCCTTTAATGATTTATTAATGACATATTTGCATTTGGCGATTCCAACAAACATTTTTGAATTAATCATTGAGAGGTAACAAGGCTTTTTTATTTAAAACAACTAGCCACCTTCGGCGACCAGCTTGTTCGCCGGGAATATAATTTCAACTGAATATCTAATGCATTTTTTCATACACGTGATTCCCGTAAAAAAGTAATATTAAAGTTCGAATTCCGACAGACATTCAATCCGAGTTCTTTTCGTAGCCTTGAACCTTTTCCTTGCGTGGTCTCCATGAACGTTTCTAATGGAGTCACACAAGTAACTGACCATATCATTCCTTATGCAAAATATTCATTTGATTTCAACAATAAAATGGCCCGCTACATTTTAGGTCCAGCAGATGTTAATTGGTTTGTGAGCATGCTGATAAAAAATTAAGACATAGCATTCAAAATCTTTCAGCTTACTGGATTATTTCCTAATAAATTTACTATCTTGAGATACTTACTTTCTTTACAGATTTCACAGAAATATTTATTAAATAGAAACGGAAATTAAAATCCAGTTATATTATCTTAGCTTTCAACAATGGAAGAGAAACACACAAATAAATATTTGCTTAAACAATGAAAACGGTTTGAATTGCGTTGCAACAATAAAAAGTATTGTTGCAAATTATACCAAAAATAATTTTTAAAATTCATTAAAATTCGAAATCATTGTACGGAAATTTAATTGATATCATTGAAAAGTTACTTTTGTACTTCCAGATGGTACAAAAACTATTTTTATGTTGCAATATTTTGTGAAGTTATGAAAAAACATCAAAAGTTCTCTTAAGTGTTAATTAATTAAAATGTTTCTAATTAAAATTTAAGAAAAAGGGCTCCGAGGTGCACGCTCGACCCCTCAAAGTATGTTTGTGCTAAATTTCATAACTCCACGTCTAGCGGTCTGTCCTGTAGAGCGCCAACACACAGACACACGGACACACACACATATTCTCCTTTATTATTAGTAGAGATTAAAGAGACGAATTGATGCATTAAAAAATGAAATGCATTTTATAAGTACAAGTTTCCAATATTGCTCATAAATCAGCTTTGTCGTACACAAAATGGTAGAACAGGAGATTTAAAATGTGCTTTTCCGGACTGACTGAAGAAAAAATTTGGGGATCTAACTTTTTTATTACATTTTATTATTCAATATAACTTAGGTTTTGATTTAGTGTCGAAATGCACCCATTTTGCATTTTGCGAGCACACAGTTTTGCGCTATTAAAATTTATATTTTTAGAGAGATGCATAAAGCATTTTTTACATGGTTTATTCTATTTAATATCTACCTTTTATGATCTATAAAATGTTCATCTCTGAAATTCAGGAAAGAGTACTTTCACCATGAAAGCATACTGCAAACATCACAAAATGATGAAGCTGGAGACAGAACAGATCGAAAACATGTTAGTAAAATTTGGAAATAGGAAGTTTATTTGTGGGAGGAAAATGATAGTATAATGTTTACTTCTAGTTTCAGAATTTAATAACAACTGTATGCTGCAATTCAGAAACATTCTTACCAAAGAATGAGGAATATTTTTGGTATGCCTTTGTGAAAAAAGTGCTTATGAAACGTTACTCATTTTCTCACGGCAAAATAAATACAATTCTTATATTAATTATCCGTTTGATAGTCATTTTCCCATAAAAATATAATATCGAGACAGTATTAACATAATATGTTTGTTCATATTAACGTCCCGTTTTGAAGCAACACGAGAGCTATTTTGGGACGGACCTCATAATTTTGAACCGTGGTTAGAATAAGAGGACCACATCTGAGTTGGCACCCCCTCTCCAAGCTTCCGCTCTACACTAGCGGGAGGACGATTGGCTCCCTATGTATGATTTAACTTACAACAGGCCCACATACACTGCGAATCTTCAGTGGAATCGGGTTTCGAACCTGGAACCCTAAGACCAAGAAACCGAGATCTTACTACTAGACCACCGCATCCCAGTTTATCATATACTGAAGACTAACCGAAATGACAAATTACCCTAAAAATGCACTTTTTTATTGACTTGGGATAAATTTTGATATTGTCTTACCAGAATGAAATATATTGAGTATATCTTAGGTGGGATAGAAATATATTTTACTTGGATAGTAATTTATTTGGACGAATTTTATATAAAAAAATTACAGAATTTAGAAACAACGAAGTTACCACAGGTCCTTGCTTGTGATTTATCTATTTTGTAACCATTATACTACTCTGTGCAAATATTGTATTAAAGAGATTGATAAATAAATTACATATTAATACGAAATACTTGTTTTATGACTTTATACCGCTGATTTCACGAAAACTCTACGGTGCTCACCCGAACTGGGCTTTTCTTAAGTTTCATTTAAAGTAGCTTTTGATGGCGCCGTCTGTTGACAGTATATAGAATTACATTTCGCGTATGCTCAGAAAAACATTATTTACTATAAATGCTCATATTTCTTATAATATTAAAATTTTTGAATTCATATTTTACCACAGTGCCTCTTTTACGTATTGTCAAGTACAATTTAAGTTTCGTACAATTCGAAAGAAAACTCTCCATGTTATAAACAAAACACATATGTAGTTTGAAAGTTTCAATTTAATTACGATTTTTACTTATATTTTGATAAATATTTTTATTTTCTCACTTTGTGTCCTAGTAATGCTCCTCAAGCGCTTTAAAATGAAACCAAAATCAGCCTCCTATATGCGCGATTCCACACTTATTTATAACCTTACATAAAGTTAATTCATAACAGTCACGCGCATGCGCCTACACTGGTACGATGATGTTCAGATAAAACAAATACTATGCGACAAACTCTTACATATATGATCTATCCGCTGTGGGATCAACCATTCTTTTCTCATTATTAGTGTCGTAGTTATTAGCGATTCAAGTCTGACGGTATTTTGTCTCACAAAAAGGTTTGGCCGACAATCATTTTAACAAACGGAAACACGTTTTCTCTTCAAAATTTCCAACACGTACCATTTTCGTCTTAGGCTATCGCACCATCCTCTCATTTTTTCATGATTTTCACAATGCCACATATGGTAAACCTACCTCTTTTCAACTCTTTCTGCCCAGAACTTTGTCTGTTGGCATCCCTGCACCTCTACATTATCCGTTTTTTCCGATATTCCAGTAAAGAGGCATTCTTTGGTTAGTGTGGTTATGTACTTATAGTTACGTTTTATGTTGAAAATTGAAAGGTTTCAGCATAGATCTTGCATAACTCATCCCAATAATCCTTGCCATATATTTGTGCACGATTTATATTAACATCACAAGCCAGACATTTAATACAAGAATTGAAAAGAGCATCTTTTCTGTATTTTGGTTCTAAAGCTGGAAATCAGGATAAAAGTTGGACACCTCATGTGTGGTGCGTATGTTGCTATGTGACTTTTGTTCAGTGGATGACAGGCAAAAGAAGCTCTATGGATTTGCTGTCCGTATGGTGTGGAAGGAATCTTCAAATCATTTTGATGATTGCTACTTCTGTTTTACAAACTCAAAAGTATATTTTAAAAAAACAAAAAATTGAATATCCGATTAAGACATCTACACTGCGATCTGTTCCTCATGGAGAAGGTTTACCGGAATCAATTCCGCCACTGAATTGAAACGATAATAACATTCTAGACGTGAGTGACACTGAAGACACATCCGATGAAAATATAGAAATATCTCAAAAGACTTGACCTTACTTTTAGACCAGAGACTTCAAGTGAATTCCCATTTTATTCGTCAGAACGAATTTAATGATTTAGTAAGTGAACTGGTCCTATCAAGACAACAGGCGGAACTTCTCGGCTCCAGATTGCAAGGGTGGAATCAGTTTGTCAGGGAGAACAAGCATTACACTTTTCCGAAAATGAAATGTAGTATAGTCAGCGTTTCACAGGATGGAAGGTTCTTTATGTGTTTGTTTTGATTTAGATAGATTAAAGAAGGAACTACAAATCCAGCTTGAACCTTCAGAATGGCGCCTTTTTATTGATTTATCTAAATATAGCTTAAAAACTGTTTTACTCCACAATGGAAATAAGAAACCGTCTATACCACTTGCTTATGAAGCTTCGATTAAAGCAACGTATGTTAACATGGAGACTATTCCAAATGCAATTAAGTATAACCAGTTGCATTAGCAGATGTATGGGGATTTAAAGGTCATAGCTCTATTAGTGGGTCTTCAGGGTGAATTTAAAAGTATTGTTATTTTTTGCGTTTGTGGGATAGAAGAGCAACAGAACAGCATTTTGTAAAATTGGAATGGTCAAGCAGAACGTCTTTTCAGCCTGGAATTAGCAATGTAAATAGCCCTCATGTTGAACCGGAAAATATTCTTCTTCCTCCACTTCACATTAAATTAGGACTGATTAAAAATTTTGTGAGGGCCATGGACAACGAAAGTGGAGTATTTAAAGATTTAAGAAAATTTTTCCCCGATTAAGTGAAGCCAAACTTAAAGATGATATTTTTGTTGAACCTCAAATTAGAGAGTTGATTTGCGAAACCCTGTTTTTGAAAGTAAGCTCAATCAAAAGGGATTAGCTGCTTGGAGATCGTTAGTGATGGTGGTAAAATGATTTTCAGGAAACAGAAAATGATGAAAATCATGTAATCCTAATAGAAGAGCTTCTTAAGTCCTACCAAGCCTTGGGGTGTCGAATGTCGCTTAAAATACACTTCTTATATTCAAATTTAGACTTCTATCCGAAAAATCTTTAGACGGTTGGCGACGGTCAAGGGGAAAGACTCCATCAAGACATTAATACGATGGAAACCTGATATCAAGATCGCTGGTATCAGCAATAGTGGGTGACTATTCTGGCTCTTTAAGACAGAAAATTTGACACCACATAAGAGAAAATTTTTAATATTTAATTGCATTTAGTGAATGTTTAAGATTTCTATGTTTTACTTATTCAAAAATGTGTGTACAATCTCAGTTACAACATTATTCCATAGTAAATTAATGAGATAGATAATAATAAAGTATGTGTTCTAAATGATTTTGTCTATATTTCCCAGCACTGATAAACAGTCATAACAAAACACTTTACGTGTTGTAGCTTTTTCAAAACTATTTTTGAATTTTACGCTGCGTACTTAGTTTTAAACGGTTAATATCATTTGTGTTACACGAATAAAATTTTATAGACCAGTGTTATCGAAGGAAACCAAGATATTGCTGTATTTCGAAAGGTTTACCTTCTATTGTTCTAATTTGTAGAAATTAAGGCTGTTGATCATTTGTCAAACAATGAGTTCTGCCATTAAGGTCATTTGCTATTTCTGAAAATAAACATTACACACGGAAACACGCCGATAGCTCACACTGTTTCCAGCAACCAATTAATAAATTAACATTTGCACAGTGATAACTAGAAAGAAATAGAAAAAAATAGGGGTTTCAGAATCAGTCAATAGTTCTAAGGGAGTAAAGTTCTGAGCAAATAAATGCGCTTAAACAGCCCGTTAAGAAATTAGAAGACCACTTTAATTTTGGAACTTACTATCAACTTTTGGAACTTATAATTTGGAACTTATGGAATCAATATATTTAAAATAATTTGGTAAAAACCTTCACAGCATTCGCCAGCCTCAACCACCCGACCCATATCGGCAATTTTTATTTGATATGAAAGCCTATGGCATCTAGATATGTCATCAAGGGTCGCCTGCCCCACACCACCTTCCATTATCGAACGAAATCGAGAAAACACTTTTCCACTGTACATTGCCTATGGGGAAAATCCTTATTATAATTTAAGCACATGAAATATGATATTACAACATATTCATTATAACTAGGTTTCAATATTTTTGAATAATGCAATAAATTACTAAATTAACAAAAATATTAGAAAGCAATGAAAAATAAACTGTTGAACAGTTATAAGATCATTTGTCTAAAAACGAAAAAAAGTACAGCAAAACCTGTTTAAAACGGACACTGTAAGGAACGGAATCATGTCTTAAGCGGAAAAAAAATATTTGGTCCCGTCGGAAATCCTCATATACTAATGAGCCTGCATGAAACGGAATCCTGACTAAAACGGAAAATTTTTCTAGTCCCTTTAGATTCCGTTTAGTACAGGTTTTACTGTATTAAAATTAAAACGATATTTATCCTCCATTTCTCCTGATAACTGAAAACATTCTACTTTTCATTGAAATGAGTATGTGGTTAAATTCAGTTTCAGAAACATTGTGTCACTTCCAGTTTATTGGCAAATGAAAATTGTTTATTATTAGCATAAACTTTTCAACTTAATATACCCCAAAAATTTTCCGTGGGGTTCAAATTTGGACTCTGACTTGGCCATGGCAACAGTTACCATTAATATAATTTAACAAAAAATATTAAAAATTAAAAATTAATTAAACTTTTGTATTAGACAGAATGGCGCATATGCAGCAACTTCCAATAGAATACAAATACAGATAATAGAATACAGAAAAAGAAAAAATACAAAAGAAGTAAACAATAGTGATAACAATACACCTTTTTCCGCGCCCAACACAGCGGCATCCAGTGATTGCATTAACAATATTGTCCTACAACTAACCAACGAATTACTATAGAATTAAACAACAAAAAATTCGTGCTCTAATAATTAAAACACATAAAAGAAAACAATTAGAATATTAAAGAAAAACAATTAAAATGGAAGAAATGGAAGAGAACTCGAATGGCGAACTTTCTCGAAGACCACTTGCCATCGGAGTTCTGATATGGCTAAATTTTCTTTCAAAGGCATGACTACAGAGTCAAAAATGTTACCCCTTGTGGCCTGAATTTATCCATTAACTGAAATAAAGGAAATAATCTCTTTAGAAAGAGAAAAACTTAATAAAATCCTTTAAAATAAATCCAATAGAGAGACTAGAGAACGTAAATATTTACCCTCTGCCGATATATAGAATTTCTTCTCTAGAAGCAAGAATGACGCATCGAGCGCGACATTCTTAATATTAGTGTAATCTTTCACTATGTAGTCATGCCCTTGACAGAAAATTTATCCATATCAGAACTCCGTAGGCGAGTGGTCTTCGAAAAAGTTCGCCATTCTTCCTTTTTAATTGTTTTTCTTTAATATTCTAATTGTTTTCTTTTATGTGTTTTAATTATTTTAATTATTAGAGCACGATTTTTTTGTTGTTTAATTCTATAGTAATTTGTTGGTTAATTTTGGAACAGTATTGCTGATGCAATCACTGGATGCTGCTGCGTTGGGAGCGCAAAGAGGTGTATTGTTATCGCTATTGATTACTTCTTCTGTATTTTTTCTTTTTTTATATTCTATTATTGTCCATGAAAATATTAACTTTTCCTTTTCCTATTTTAAACCTTTCCTGAGTGGATTCAGATGTATGGCAAGAAACATTCTCCTGCTGAAATATCCAGTTAGCACCACCAACAAAAGTCCAAACGGTATCGGATGATGATATATTACAGCTTGATATTGTGCAAAGTCCATACGTCCCGAAATTCGCTGGAAATCTCACAATCCATCATGACTAAAAGCTCCTCAAACCATTACTAATCCTCCTCCCATTTTTCGACTGAAGCTTTCTTTCGGATCCTTCCTCAAGTCATGCCAATAGTGTTTATAGCCATCGGAACCGTCAAGGTTAAATTTCTTCTCATCAGAAAATATAATTTGTTTCCACTCATCGTTACACGATATGACATTTTTGTCCAATTTCAGTCTTTCTTCTCGCTGAAGTTTCAATAGCCATTTTCATTTTCATAAATTTTGTATTAGTATGTTATTTGAGACTCTTATAAACTGTGACATATGAAGTTGCTTTGCTGAAACGCTTCGAAATTTTACAAGTCAAAAGATGTTCTTCAATAGATAGTTAAAAAATTTGTGGATCATCCCTCGCCGTAAAAATCCTTTTTCTTCTAGATCGTTTTATTTCTTTTAAATAATCATTTTTAATTATAATATTCTAAATTACAGTTTTAGAATGCTCCAATATCCTTGCTGGTTCTCCTTCGTATTTACCAGCACCCTCATAAAATAACATTTTCTAACTTGGCACTCAGTTAACTCATTACCCCAAGGCATCCTCAAATAAATCGTGGGTAACACAGTCATAAACTGCACCTTTGCTTCTCAGCTTATGTTTTCATAAAATGCTAACGCATGCTTTTTGAATTGATTCTGATGTAATGCATAATATGCGCATTTTCTCAGGTGAACTTATAATTACTTAATAGGCACCTTATTTAATTTTTATAAAAATGAGTAGATTTTAATAAAATTTAAGTTAATTTTTAAAGTTGGAATTAGTACAGAAAGTTTTTCTCGATCAATTTTAAATGCATATACTAATTTAAAATGCATCTATTCTTTAATGATCTCATAATTCCTTAACGCACTGCATAATGATCAATGTCACATTTGGTTTATAAAAACAGTCAAACACTTTGGATATTTACCGACTCAAAAGCATCTTTGCATCATGGAACAGAAAATCAATTAAAATATTCTTTGTTTTTTTCCTGAACGAACAAAAGTAAACTTCAGATGATTAAATGAAGATTTCATTAATAATATTCGAAATCGTACTAAAACCATTCAGCATACTAAACAGTTAACTAATCCTAAAGTTTTTTAAAGAAAAAAAATCACTTTATGAAATTTTAAGCTGCTGACAGCAAGTTTTACAAATGAGTTTCTGAAAAGTGAGGCAAAGTAAAAGCCAGACAACAGATAAATAGAGGTAAAATAACAAAGAAAATGAATGTTATATCATATACTGCCTCTGACAGACATCTTAACTATTCAGTAGTTTCATATTTTGAAGTTAGCTGAAAGTTCTTTGAAGTCCTGAAGTCTCTGCCAACAATGATCTGAATACAGTGTTAACTTGTAAATTAGAAAATATTTTCTCCCAGTTGTTTGGTATTCAGCTATTAAGGAAGTGTGCTTATCATATTTCTTCCTTGTAGTAGAGATTCGAATTTTCCTGTAAAGGTTTTGCAACGCTTCATAAATTTTAATGTGAGTGAACCCATGCCATTGCTTGTGTTCGTATAGTAAAAGTTATTTGCTTCTACTTCCTTTTTATAGAAATATTAACTTTTTTCAGGAATGATTCAAATGAGAAGTATAATTTGAACTTTTTGAGAATATTATCAGTTGCAAGTACAGGCTCATAAATTTTATCTTGGAGCTGAGCAATCAAATCCGAAACTTGTAGCTACCATATAAATGACTGTCAAAAAATAATGAATCGAAAGAAGTAACAAACAATAGTTTTTAATAAGTGCTAAAAATAAGACGCTTTGCGTTTTATTTGTTCCTGTGATAAATTTTACGCTCTTAGGTGTTCAGTGTTTTGAGTTCCAGTCCATGTTCGAACCACTATTTCAAAAACAGACTAGAGAATGCTGAGAGCTCGATGAACATTACTAAATGGATTGCTTTTAATTTAAATTTCTAATTTATAGAATATAAAAGGATTTTAAATGAGAAAGACACGAAAATCAATGAATTTGTTACGTAACGGAACAAATATTCAAGTGATATATGCTTATAATGCTGCATTAAAACGCCAAAAAAGAAAAAGGGAAATATAGGTCTAATAGTGATTTATAATTCTTTAAAAATTCTAATAGATCTCTGAAAAGCTATTTTTAAATCCTTTTATAAGAAAATAAAATCCAAAAGCATAAAAGAATTATCCTCTTTCGATACATCTATTGAAACCTTTACGTCACGAAACAGCATTCAGCATAGAAAATATCTCATTACAAAACGGAGCATCGGAAAAGCAAAAATTTCCCGAATTCAGCGGCCATTCAGGACAAAGACAAAACGTGACAGAGAAGCATAATGGAGATATCTTGCACTCTTTGTTAAATCACATCTCGGAAAAGCAATTCTAATTTCTTTCCTCGGAATAAATTAAATATCTACCTTTGGTTGAAAATAGAATTTGCGTGCAGACAGTAGCCAAGGAAAAGATGTTTCCAAAATTAGATTCGCCTGCAAAGCTTAAGGAAAATTTTTTGAAAGAATCGAAGAACAAAAATGTTTTGCGAAAATCGACAACCGATTGTAGTGTGCTATCTGAAATTTTTATTGGCCTGTTTCCTTCGAATCATAAAATGAAACAAAACATTGCTTTTAAATGTATCTTGCTTTGAATTTATAAGATCACGAAACTCAGATTTATCCATCATCAAGAACTGATTGCAAAAAATATAATTGCGGTCATGAAAAATTGTATTTGTGGCTATAAAAAGCTATTCAAAAATCCCAAAAAATTCAAAATCTAGTTGAAGATAATTATGTGAACTCCTAATTGTTGTGCTTAAAAATTAAAACTAATATTAAAAATTTATAAATTATAAAAATTTGATTAAACGAGTTTAATTGAACGAAATCATTATAAAATTGTTTCTATTCATGAACACTGTTCTTTTGATCACAGAAATCCTCACCAAAATGTCCTGCAATTCATGAATCAGATTTCAAAATATTTAATTCTAAATGCCATTCATCAATAAAATATTAATGCAACCCAATTCTACTCGCAATCACACAATCCCATTCCTCTCAAGCGGCTCTTAAATAATCATTCGTTAATAAATCTTTCAGTTCTGGAGTCAGGTGTGTCCGGATATCTTCAATATTTAATCTATCAATTATTCAATTTATCTGTTATTTCCACTCAGATTTGACTACATTTCTTCTGGAACATGAAACTATTCTGACTGAGACGTCGAAATCCAATAAGTACTTAGAATCTGACGATGCAAATTCAAATCTGAAATTGCCCAGGGGAACGCAACATCCCCCCACACGATTCCTTCTTTCTCATCACTACCGCAAATCCTTTTCCAATATACAATTGAATAAAATGAATTATTTCTTGTTAATATTCATATCTGATTCCGTAACGTAACTTCATTCACAAGTAGTAAATAGTTTCAGCAATAAATTTAGAAATTGTAGATCTAGCCTGCTAAAGGAAGAACAACTTTTATTAATTTTAGTTTATTTGATGCTTAAAAAAACATCTTTAAAATGACTTTTTAAATTTTGATTTACCAGTTTGATGACGATCCTTCTCCAGAAATCCTTTGTGCTTTACGGGTTGCAAACATAGTATACAAATATTCAATCTAAACCTATCAAATATAGTCATGTTATTGCTTCTATCGCAAAAGGATCGTGTGAATAAAAACACTTGAAGGATATTAAAAAGAAAAACAATGTGAATAAATAAAAATCTGAAACTACGCATTTTTTCAAATAAATGAATTTTGTTCATGATATAATAGTTCAATTTAAAACATGTAATGAAAATATTTTTAACGCAGTCTTAAAAGGCTTTAACAAATTAAATTTAACGAAACATTGAGTTCAATACGAACATTATATTAATTTTTATGAAACAGAAAGTAGCAAAAATTTTCAAAAACGTTATTCAAAGTAAAATAAGAAAAACAGTTTCAATCTGATAAAAATTCTCCTTTTTTTCATAGAAAAATCTTTTGTAGTCCTACTTGTCAGAGCAGCTATTTTTTGCTTAGTTTATATTAATTCAATTGATGATCTCTTGAAAATGACGATTTCAATGAAGTTTTCTTCTTTGTAATTCGAACACAAATTTCCTCTTTATTCCATCTCTTCTTCATTTATTATTCCAATTCCTATACTATCTGAAAAGTTATCCGATATCAAACCTAGAGACCCATTTAATGTTAAAACGTCGAAATTCGTAATAAAAATTAATTCCAAAACTGTAATTAAAGAAGTTTTCATACAGTTTTTAAAAGTTAATATTTCGTCACACTCGAAATCAATGATATTCTCAGTGAAGTTTGAAAAATTCCTATTTTTCTTAGAAATAAAATCAAACTACCTAATTTAATATGCTTTTTTTATTTATTTCAAAAACATATCATAGTTTTTTTCCAAAGCAAGTAATTTCACTCTTGTGATTTTAATATTTGTGTTGATGCACTAATTCTGCACAGTAAAATAAAATCTTAACCAAATTCTTAATGATTTATATAGAAGTTGAAAATGGCAGACAATTTTGTCTTTGCGTTAGTGATTTCGTTTCATCGAGTTCTTCATTAAAATAAATGAACGCATGCATTAATATCTAAATAAACTAACGGATCATTTGAAAGAATAAAAAATATTATATTATTATACAACAACATTTTGGTTTCTAGTAGGAACTTGACTTAAAACTAGATCAAAACAAATTCATGTTAACAATTAGAAAAATCCTCTTTCCGAGTTCATGAAAAAATTATAAGATAAACAAATTTTTTTATCTTTTAAAAACTTCGACAGAAACAACGGCCTTTCTTGAATTATATTCTTTGACCTTTTTTCTAACGATGTATTATTTCAGAATAGACAATGAGAGAATAGGCAATGAGATCTTGAAACGATCTCATTCTAAACAACCCACTCGATAACTAACTTTCTAAATTCTTGTGGATTTATCACAACCACAATATCCTTCTAATTTAATGTCAGATACAATAGCTGGAAGGAAAATGAAACATTTGTTACTAATAAACTTATTCTCGATGTACATAATTGATTATCACCCCCTGGATACGAAATGGGAATCAAAATTGTGGATTTCCAATCGATATTTCATCTTGAAAATGTATATGAAATATATTTATATGCTCGTATAAAACAGTATTATGTATTTTTTTAATACCAAAGAATATAATTTTAAGCCAGATTTAATCAATTTAACTAAGAAAGAAGACATAGTTCAATTCACAAAGAAACTTTAAAAGATCCTTTCATCACGTGTTCAATTTCACCGATTTCGAACTAAGCTTTCGTTTATTCTTGCTCATAATATCCTACCCTTCTGAGCTCCCAATTATTTTGAACTTTTATTTATCAGGTTAGGAAACTTAGCTTTTAAAGTAAATGAATCTATCTTTTCTGTATTCAATTATATCTCTGAAATATTAAGAATACTTTATCCATCATTGTTTAAGAAAATATACATATAAATACGAGCTATCTGCTTTTGAACAGAACATGAAAAATGTAAAATGACGTTTGCGCAGCTCGGAGGGCTACACTACTGCTACTATGAATAATATGCTTAGCGTCAAATTTTTCGTAATTTATTTTTCAGAAGATATTGCAAGAACCGTTGCTATGAAAACTGCATTTTTTTTTCGTCCTTTTGAAGAAGCTGATCAGTAAAATACATGTTTGTGTCTGGTTTCCCCTCCTGTTCGTTGCTTCCTTTAACTTATCTCTATCATCTAAGAAACTTATGCTTGAATTCATCCTCTTTGGCTCTGAAATGCTTACACATGTTGATATTGATTCAAACGGGAGCATTTTGAAATTTATGACTCTACAAAACGATTTTTCTTGCATTTCCATGTCTATGATAGTCTAATAGTATTCAATTGAAATTTAAGGGGAATAAGAACTCTATAAGCTATCAAAAATTCGATTGTTTTGATTTTTATATATTTGAAATCTCCATTTCAAGACCTTTCCAACGATATAAGTCTTTTGCTCATGTTCATATTAGAAGTAAGTTAAAATAAACTTTAGAAAAATGGAAACAGATTAATGTAACACAAAATTTTTACCTTTAACTCGAATTATCTCAAAACGGTATGTTTGAAACTGCGTGTACCTTTTTCTCAAAATCTACTTTCTATATGCTCTTGAATTGTCACCACTTATTCTATATTCTATATATATATAAATGTATATACTAATGGCAAATTTTTTCTTATATTTCAAAAAGTATTCTTAATATTGCTGATCTCGTGTTAGAAAACGGCATTTTTTTTAAAAAATTCATAGTTACGTTCAGTTAAAAACCTTTTAAAAACAACCAAGCCATATTTATGCAATATTGTCATCTCAGTATAGAGATAAATGTCAACTCAAAATATCTAAAAAATTTAAACATGTATCTATAATAGATTGTGAGAAAAGGTACATAGAAAATGGTCAATTTAACATTGGCGGTATAGTGGTACTGACTCCCCTTAAAATTAATGTTGTAAATGGAAGTTTTCCATTAATTTTTTAATCAATTATATTTAACTAATCATGTAATAAAAATTTCGTGCAAATCGAAAGTCGGACTCATTTGAGTAAATACTTTTTGCACAATATTTTTTATACAAATTTGCGTATTTATTATTTTTTTCACTTTTTGAGCATAGCATTAAAATTCAAGGGGAAGTCCCAGATAAATGGAATTCAATACTTGAGCAATAGTTTCGAAATTCCAATGAGTCACTATGTATTTATCTCTGGAGCCAATGGAGCGAGAATGGATAACACAATTACCGTAGAACTAGACATTAGAAAATACATCCATATCAGCTCTAACAATATTCAACACAAAACATAACAAAACGCTAAGACCACTTGTAAATATTGCCATTCAAACATTTACACTCTCAATGGAAATGTTACAATTTGTGCTATGAGAGTCCCTTTGTAAAACTAGTCTTGGGGAATCTGGGACAGGTTTTGTAATTCTGAACTCTTATCAGAGGTTGGAAATGGCACCACTATCTTCTAATGTTCATCCCAAATCTACGGAATAAGGTATAACTTGCAGTTCACATGACATACAATGTGGAATTGGAGCTTGGACAGTGGTCCTCCGATAATGAAAACTAGTCTTGGGACATCTGAGACAGGTTTTTTAATTCTGAACTCTTATCAGAGGTTGGAAATGGCACCACTTTCTTCAAATGTTCATCCCAAATCTACGGGAGAAAGTATAAATTGCGGTTCACACGGCATTCATTGTGGAATTGGAGCTTGAACAGTGGTCCTCCGATAGTGAAGAGTTTAGCTTAGATATATTAACGTCAAGTTCTGAAGCAACACGAGAGCTATTTGAGGAAGGACCTCATCATTTTGAACCTCGGTCATGTGACCAGGACACCTGATCTGGCAACACCCTCTCCAAACTTCTACCCCTTACCAAAGTGAGGACGTTTGGCCCCTACATATGGTTTAACCTGTAACACGGCGGATTTTTAGTGGAATTTGGTCTCGAACCTGGAACTGGGTGACTGGTTATATTTCTTAATGAGAACGAGTTAAAATCAATATAAAAGGTTCTAAACTTTGCCAATTTCTGTTAAACTTGTTTTTATAGAACAACGAATTCATGAGGACTGATGTTCCATTAGTTTCATTAATTTTCTTACAGATTTTATTGTGAATATCCGAATTTATTCTGTGTATTAGAAGTAGCTAAAATAAGATTGACAAAACATCTTCAGAAGTACTTTTCATTCAAATTCTATTGAGACTTTCTTTGTATTCAGTATGCATTTACTTCTTGCATTCATTATTTTGAGAATTTTTTCATTCATTTTAGCTCAGAAGTAATTCTTGTTGGCATGAAACAGTAAGATAAAGAATTGCATGAGCGAAACAAGCTTCTGTTCTCCTGATATAGAATGATCTGATATAGAATGGAGATGTGGAAGTTAACCTTCTAACTTTGGTTTCCGAGCGGCATTCGTTCATCGATTATGGCATTTTAAAACTTATGAGCTAAAAGTAAATCATTCATAACGCTATAATTCAATACAAAAATGGAGAGTAATCCATAAATATCAAGTATTCTATGGAACGTTATTTGAATCAGTACGCAATGCATTCCAATAAACAAAGAATTATTATTAGATAGCAAGGGAAACCACACAGTTAAGGAATTAAATTGAGGACGCTTTTGAAATCTCAAAAGACTCAAACAATCTTCCACTCAAAGCAGATTTTTGCTAGTTTAGGAAAAAAATATTTATTCCATTGAGAGGAACATTTTATTCAACTCGTTAAAAAGATAAGGAATTCTCTCCTTGGGAGATCTCTTCCGTAAACTTGTTGAAAGAAACACGGAAACTAGCCAGAGGCCCATTTCTGGTAAATAAATAAAAGCGTTCTTTGGAAACTGTCCTCTTCGCATGCTATTGTTTTATGACCACTGAATTTTTATGTTTTTCTGACCATTAACAACAAAATTTAAAGCATGTACTAACAAATACTCTTTCATTCTGACACTTTATACTCACTGTTCAAATTTATATTATTCAGGTACACCTAAAAACAACTTTTTTCTTTTAGACATTCCTTGTTCCTTAGCTCAACACAGAGAAGAATGTTCTAATATGAAGAGTCGTCAAAACATGGACTATGCTAAATACACGATTTGTATGAAGCCGAGAATGTGTTGTCGGTCTAAGCATCTGTGGTTTCTTTCACTGTTTATAGTTTTTCGTTTTATAAACTGTTTTATAAAATATCGGGAAAACAAAAAAAATATTTTCTATTAAAACGTAGCGTCCAAAGTAATTGAGCATCAATTAAAGCATTTCAATCACTAGAAAGTTACATAAGTTGACTTCGATTTCACATCTCTACTAATAATAAAAGAGAATGTGTGCATGTCTGTGTGTTGGTCCTTTACAGGGCAGACCACTGGACCTAGAGCTATGACATTCTTCACACACATACTTTGGAGGGTGGGAATGTGCACCTCTGAGCTATTTTTTGAAATTTCAATTAATTAAAAATTAAGCGAAAATTCGTATTTTTTCCTTCATAACTTTCGAATAACTTCGAAAAATTATTTTTACACCATCTGAACACTAAAACATTATCTTTTCAATGATAAAAATTAAGTTGTTGTACGATGATTTTGTCTCAAATTTTAATAAATTTTAAATATACTATATTTTACCTTCTTCTTTTATTTGATCAGTTTTTCTGTGAAATCCGTAAAGGAAGTCCTCAAGATAGCAGGTATATAATGAAATCATCCAGTAAAATGAAAGATGATCGTTTCTGTGTTGTAATTCTTTTTATCAGAGTGTTATAAGCCAATTAGCATGCAGCCGGACGTAAAATGCGCTACTCCAATTTAATGTTGAAATGAAATGAGTATTTTACGTTAATGTAAACAAGGAACAGAACAAGGACAAGGCTACGAAATGAACGCGGGTTAAATGTCTACAGCAATTTGAAGTTTAAAACAACTTTGTTAAGGAAGCCATGAATATAAAATTATGTATAAGAGATACAATTGAAATTTTATTTCCTGCGATCAAGCAGATCGCCGATTGCGGCTAGTACAGAATAAAATATTTTAAATACACTGTTATTATTTCAGAAATTAAAGGACTCATAACATTTCCTACCGTATTGGAACTACATACATTACACTGCGGCTAAGATATTGTGACGAAACTTGACCGGTGGGTGTACGTGAATGAAGACCAGCAAGCGAGATGAAAAATAACGCCTCATTCCGCGAAAATTCTCTCACATCAGCACTTTCAAAAGCGCTCAACTCACTAGCTTGCACTGCCGTCAAAGCTCCAATTGGCTCTTCATTTGAGTAACTTACTTTTCATACTTTTTTCTACCGGAGGTGACGTCACATAGTTATCTCACGAAGTTTCTGTAACTTTCCGTTCCCAGGGACATAGGAACATAATTCCTGAATTTTCTAAAAGCTTCGTTTTGACGCCAAAGGTGTACCAAGGTAGGCGTTCATTGGCTTGGCTTCCAGGTAAACCTTGGAAAAATTCTCTTTCTTGTCATAAGATTTGCATGTCAGGGAAACAACTTTACGGCTTCGTAACAATATCTTCACGATATTGAACATCATTCAGAATATCGAGTATCGTACAATATTTTGTGCTAATAGGGTGCAGTCATTCCAGATTTAATGTTTTAAAAAGGTTGCAGATATATAATGAATTACTCGATTCTTTTAAAAGCACTTAATAGACAAATCCTTAGTATGCCTAGTATAACACAATTTTGGAATTATGTCTGTCTGTGAACACGATAACTCAAACACTAATTGAGATACAGAGATGAAATTTGGTATATAATCTTCACATAAAATGTGTACGTCTCTATCAAAATTTCGACAAAATCCGTCTAAGGGAAGTCTGTCTGTCTATCCGATTTCATGTGAACACTATAACTCAAACACTTCAACAGTTGAATAGATAAAATTTGGTACACAGTTTTGTCATCAGGAATGTGGGTCCTTATACAATTTTGGACCAAATCCGTCAAAGGGTTGACTGTCTGTCTGTCTGTCTGTCTGTCTGCTCTGTCACTGCCATCTGCCAATCTGTCTGTCTGTCTGTCTGTCTGTCTGTCTGTAATCTTATAATTCTACGGCTTCATTCCTAAATACATCTACTCAGATATTAGAGATTCCGACATGATCTTCTAACTCTAATGGTAGATCTGTGTCCAATTTTCATTTCAATCGGTTAAAAAAAGACGCTCAAATTGCTTATTAGATTTTCTTTATCTTACAAGGCCAAAGCGCGTATTAGCGCTACTCGTGACTTTCGAAATCGCGTTACTACTAATAATCTTCTTTCGACTTACGCGAGCGCCAAAAGAAACTTTTGGATAATAATGGCATTCTGGCTTAGAAAAGATTTGCAATTTTTATATGCGAGGGGGGGGGGAATGAATATTTTTGGTAAGTATACGAGAACGTTTAGGGGAGACCACTCCCGCTGGTTTCAAAGAGGAAGAGCAACAGTGTCAATTCTAAAAAATACGAATTTCTGAAGATAAAATTTAACCTGTTAAGAAGAAATAATTTTTACATCTGTAAGTGTGTACTGAATTATGCGACTGACTACACCGATATAAAAATATCGATTCATATAAAAATCTCGATTCATGCCATATCGGGAATAATATTATTGGTGGATATCTACTGATCGAAATAACTCATCATCTTAATCGCCCATTTCTGCGACCGCTAAGCGATGTTGAGTGAAGCACACTTTCTTGTCAATATTTGAGTTCTTTCTACAACTTCCAAAAATATCCCATTTGGTTTCTTTTCTTTCTTTTCCTTTCAATGATTTTCGATAAAAAGGTTTC
>BGPR01003103.1:114112-145389 GCA_013235015.1 Araneus ventricosus | reverse complement strand
ATTGATTATAAAATATCACCACAGACATTTCCTCGAAATAAGCTCATGCATTTGTCGTTTATAAACACGTACTATGTCTATTTTTGGCTTATTTAAAATTTTTTTTATTGATTTGTGCTGCCAATCTGACGTCATCCCATTCCAGCGTTAACAAATCAACGAACGGACTTGCACTCCGAACTATTCCCCGTTCTCCTCCTAATTAGGTGGCAGCGAATTAAAATGATGAAAAATGTATTCTCTTCCTACTTTATAATTTAGTTTGCATTATTAATTCACCGTACGGAGCGCTCGTTAATTAAATATGCGGTCTTGTGCAAAATTTAATAAAATGCAAATTGGTTGGCGAACGCTATTGTCTACGGCTCAGTTGAAAATTAATTCACCGGCAAATATTGAATGAATACCTGAATCTTTAATTAAGAATCCCGTATTTGTTTTGTTCCGATGCGATGATTGAATTATTCGAATCCTGCGTGTTCTCCGGTACGGGTTGTTTTGCGTGTTTGCCTTTGTCAGTACGTGTTTGCACTGGAACCAGGTATGGATCTGTGAAAATGATTTGACGAGTTGTATTTAGGGAGTTAGTTGATTTGCATTAAGTTCGCATTTACAAAATTGATAAAGATTCGTGTGACAAGCCTTGAAAAACTTGACTGATTTTGGAAATTTTTAAATCACCATTATATCTTTTTGGAATTGAAGTTCAATGAAGAATGGACTCCACAAATACTTATTATAATTACTTTAATCTTACCAAATTCATTGCTTAAAAACAATGAACTAGAAAAATTAGAATATTGTTTTTTCGAATATAGATGGCGCCATGGGACTAGTGTTTCTTTAATAATTTGATAATACATCCTTTTAAAAGAAAGTTAGCGTGGGTTTGTGATTACGTGAGGACATTTTTTTGTCATGTTTTCTTTTTCTCAACTCTGGGCATGCGGTAAGTTTTTATTTATGATGGCTAACTTTCAAAAAGCCAGATGGATGATAATTTTAATCAATCTTATTAGCTTTTTGATGTTTGTGTTTTGTTTTTCCTCTTTCGTTTGAAATATTGCTTTTTGATGTACAGATCTCCTTTGTCTTTTGTTTGGGAAATTTCGAGATAAGGGAAGCTATGTTTGGCGTAATGCAAGCTTCTTAAAGAAACATTTCCCAATTATTATTTTGAATCCATTTCGAATAAAGTCCTTAGCCCTTTAAAAAATGGACTAGAATGCATTCCTTGTTTGCTTTTTTTCGATTATTTCTGAGTTTATCTTCGTTTTTTGGCTTTCTTTGTATGATATTGAATTCCAAATTCATTGCTATACTCAGATAAATGACTATAACAAAAGTCCGGATTACAGCTTTAATTTTGATCATAATAGAAATGCATAGCAAGTAGTTTCTTTAGACTGGCCTAAATTAACCCTTGCCTCTGAAACTCGATGTTGTCACAGAATTAGTGAGGGAAATTTGACCGTAATGCCAAGAGTGAAATCAAGCTGGACGTGCGTCATCCGAATTCGTCAGCGTTCCCGTGTTCAATCCTACTGACGCCTGCACTTCTCTTTTTTTTCACTCTGCTCTTTATGGAGTTTCAGTGATATGCATGTAGTTAACTTAAATGTTAAAATAGCTATCAAACATCTCAAAGAAAGGCCTAAATAAAGAACTCTGCTGCCAATTTAGACATTACTAATATAATAGACCAGATCTCTCGGTAACGCCCTGACGTCACCAACAATAAAACTCGCGCCATAGCACTGCGAAACGTTAAACAGCATTATTTCATTGTTAGAGAACCTAAATTTCAGTAATTTTAAATTTAAAAGAGTAATTATCGTTCTAATTTTAAATTGAATAGCTCTAAAATAGTGAAATAAAATTGGCTATCCATTGATATAAAATTTATCTCGCTATGATCAATAGTTCTCAATTATATATTTCAAATTAATTTCCGTTTTTCAATAGAAAGTAGTAAATTACATCAGTGGTATATCATGCGCGTGATATAGTTTTGACGCCACGATGCATCTAATTATTTAGTGCATCGTGATAATATAATGGGATAATATTTTTTGGCAACGTTAAAATTTACACAAAGTCATATGAAGTACAAGGAAAATTGTTAAACAACGGAATGATGTTTACCAAGAGGTTTTTTGAATAAAGAAATATTTAAATATAAAAAATATTTCCTGTCATAATACATATGTTTATTTTATTTGTTTTCAATCAATGTTAAACATTTCTCTCGCATATATATCATTTTAAACACGTCATATTTGGCGGGAAATCTCCCGAATGCAGAGGTAATTTGCACCCGTCACACCATGACGGGTGATTTTTTAGTTTTAAAATAAAAGCAGTGAAACGCTTCGTTTTAAAATGTTTATTTTTATAATCTATATATGTACTTTTTAAGAATGCACAATTTTTTTCAAAAAGAACATATATGTGTTGAATATTTTAATATAACAATAATAAAATGCGTTTATTCTGAAATAGTTGCGTTTCCTGTCGGTATTACAGTACTTTCTTAATATTACATTATGTCATATAAGAACAAGAAGGATCCATTTTATTCCAGTTTTAACACCGACAAGAACTGTCACTTCCAAAATCTTTGCATCCAGTGCGACAACCAAATTTTCTCATTTTAGAGGATATAAAAGGTAAAAAAGAAAGTAATATCCCCTAAATATAAGATTTTATGACATTTGCCACCATACCACATTGGTTCTGTGCATCGGAATGCAGCGTAATGTTGTTTGAAAATGGAAAAGTGAGAATGAAATATTCATATTCCGCCGCCATTTTCTTGGATTTTTTTCGCCATTTTGTCTTTGAGGTTTAAAATGCGTTTTATTCTTTTACGCCTCCAGTTAAATTGCTGGAATTTTCTCTCTTGTTTTTTAATAATTTGGTGAAGCATGTCTGCTAAACATTCGCTGCTGAAATCTGAGTAGTTTTTATTTGTTTTCTTCGTTCTTTTATTTGCAGTCTTTTTGGCGGGAAAGTTCTTTTTCTTTTGCATTCTTTGGTTTTGTAATTTCAAAGAACACAGCTACGGTTAAAGAGAAAGACAGTTACTAGACTTAGTTGAGGGGGAAAAAAGGATGTTTAATTTGCTGTTGAGTGAAGATTTCGAGGTGAAACTTTTTATGAGACTTCGGTTTACTTTCGTTTTTTATGGTAATGCAGTTTACAAAGAATTTTTTACAGCATATTTTTTCTCCCTTAAAAGCAGACAATGCATTTTTATTCAGCACAACGTTGACATTTTTTTGTTTAAAGTTCTTCATGCTTTTAAATATTAAATGTGTTCTAGATAAAGAAGATCGCAAGAAAAAAAGCATAGGAAAGCCCGATGCCATTTTATAATGAAATGTGATTTCTGAATTTCCTGAGTGCATCAATAAAACACAGAAAAAAATCTAGAAGAATTGATTTTTTTTACAGTAAAACGATATAAAAGACTCGATAGTGCTTTTATAATGGATTACATTCTGGTACATTTGAGACAAGAAAACATATCTGAACTCGGAAGAAAAATAATGCGAACCTAATGTAAAATTGGTTTCTAGAGTATGGAGAATGTATTAAAAGATATTATTCTTCTATTTAGAATAATAAAGGTATGAATTCGTGGCTATGTTTGTTAATGAAGGGGAAATTAGCAGAGTGTAGTATGTAGAGATGAGAAACACTTTAAAGTAATAATCTTTTATTTTTAAACATATAGACGTAAGACAATTATAACGACACAGACATGGAGACGTTTTACAAGCGTATAGTTAGAAGTACATATCAAGACTCTTACCGGCTCTCCATGACAAAAGACATCCATGGAATCATGGGATACATGTGACGTCACGCAGTGACGTATTGCATCATGACATCATCACAATAGCTTGTGATTGGTTGAATATTGAATGAGGAGAAGGAAGGAAAGTAAGCTGCGTATTATTTCCAACAGTCAATGCTATGGAAGAGCGACTATTCAGCATAGAACTACTAATTTTGATGCAAAAATCATTTTAATGGTGGCAAAATATATTTAGGAATAGGTGTCACTTGTAGGTTTTTTGTGCTGTAAGCTTGAGTAGCTACTGAATAAAGGTTTATCATTTAATTTTTAAACGAAATGTCCAATTTTTGAACATATTTTTTTAATTTAACATTTCGAGGAAAACTATCATACTAAATCGCTTTAATTTTGTGTGGTGACATTGCCTCTATATCTTCGATGGTTTTTTCCTAGTTATAGCAAATTAAAAATTATATAACTATTATTCTTTAAGAAACACAGTAACTCTTTTTTTTATTATAATATCGTAAATATATGTGATATAAAGAATTGGCAGGAAAAAGTTTAAAATTCTTTGTGTTTCTAACGTATTTATTTATTTATTTTTTGTCTTTCGCCCATGGTATATTGTGTGGTGTGTTTTGTATCCATAGGCTTATAACAATTACCATCTAGATATAATTACTAGTTTTTGTCACGCTAGAACCATTCGGTATTAGTTACTACATACATCCCCAAATAGTTTGTAGTTACCTAGTGCATTCCCCTGAAATAGCTAGCAGTTACCTTAAGCCTTAATGGCGCTTTAGGGTAACTCGAATCTTGCTGAAATATGGTGGCTATCTCTTGCTTTTTCCCAGGGGACTCATTTCGTCTGAAACCCCTGCGTCCACTTTTGTAGCTCCCAAATAATAAACCTGCAGTTATTTCTAACTGGCAAAACACTTTCAGCGCTGTTGCTAGAGCACTTTTTTCTATGACCACGTATCACTTAGTTTCTGGCAGGGAAAAAAATAATTATTGCTGCCTGTTGCAATATTCCATTGTGTCCGCTGGCAACGTCTGAGCTATGTTCAGTATTTTCATCGTTCTGGATGGCAACGGTGGAGCGATAAACATCCTTCAGAAGTCGTTCGCGAACTTTGTGGAACTTTGGTCGTCATATGTTGAAAGCATTGCTCACTGCTTTTATTTTTGTTTTGTTAACGTTACTTCTTGTAATTTTTTTTGGCTTTTTGAGCATTTTTTCTTAGACATCAGGTTGGTAGTTCCTTATACAATTGCTTGAAAAACAGTAGTCAAAAATTTACAAAATATATATTCTTATTTTAATATAGCGTAAAAGCGTTTTTTATTCCTGTTACAGTAGAATATATAAATTTAGATAGGAATATTTTTCTATCTAATGTAGATGGTATTTTTTATATTTAATTACACCGCAGTGTGCATTTGAAAGAGTAAACCTTTCCATAAGAATTCGTGCTTATACAGATTTTGAGCTTTCCAAAAGTTGCACAAATTCTTTTCTTTTCTTATTTCAATTCTTTTTGCTTTAGATAAGCAATTTACAGCTTTTACTACTTTGGACCCTACTTTCTTCATCACTTTTTTTTCGCGTTGCTCTTTTGCTTTAAATTTTTAAAAATTAGTATCAAAAGACCTTTCCTACTTCTTAAATATATTAATCTTTTTTTAAGAATAATTTTGTATTAATATAATGCATGAGGTGGTCAAACGTATCGAATTGGCTGGGATAATCCTCATTCTCGAGTCCCAGATTTGAATCAGATAAATTTTGTTGCTAAACTTAAGGCAGAAAACTGGTTTTTATATCATTCTATAATTTTTCCATTATTCTTTCTGCTAATTACTATCATTAAATTATCTCGCGTAATAATCAAGTTTCCAGATATTTTTTGGCAGATTGAGTAAGTATTATTGTTCTCTCATCACTACACAGAAATTGAAAGCCGACCTTTGAAAACTTTTCTATCAACTGTTAGCTAACAATTGTTAACTGATAATTGTTTACGAGCACTTTATTAGTAGTATTATTTTAATCCCTGAAAATGGGTATCTGCTATCTAGGTAGATTGTACCATTTTTTTATGTACGAGCTATTGTATTGATTCAAATCAGTGGCGAATCCAGGAGGGGGGGGCTATCGGGCTACAGCCCCCCCAGAGCCAAGCCAGAATTCTTGATTTAATTTAACATCATTACAACTGTTTTTTTCTTAATTTCTCTCTTTAAAAAATAATAAAAACGTTTCAACATTGCTTTCTGGCTTGAAAGGCTCGAAAATTTTGCTACTTTTGTAGTCATTCCACTTGTACTTGTAGCATTGACGCGTTCGAAGACATTTTTTGGTTAGCTATTTCATTGTAATTTTTATTAAATTATCGAAAGTATTGTATTGTTCTTTATGATTCTTATTGTCAGGTGATTAAAGTCTATACAGTTAAAGAGTTTTATTTTACTTTAGCCTTGAAGTTTGACATTCATCACTACGATTCAAAGTTTTTATGACATCAGCCCCCCCTCCCAGACCGGAATCCTAGATTCGCCACTGATCCAAACATGCATTCATGAAACACTTGAACTAAATAGTATGTTTGAGTGCTTTTTGTATCAAACTAAAGCATTTATGAATAACTTAATATTAGTTTATAAGTTTAAAATTACGATAATTTGATGTAATATTTATCGCACAGGCATAACAAGTAGAACTCGCGAATTATTTGTTATTTATATTGTGTCATATTGGTAAATCAAGGCTACGTCGCCTAAGTCGTTTTATTTTGGAAAAAGATTTTCGTTTTTGAGCTTTTTAAATGTCTTCATGCGTTGACAACCCCTAATTACACTACTGAGGATTAAAATCACGAATAATTATTTAGAGTAGCATGTTATTTCAAAACTTCATCTGATAAAATTTCTCTAACAAGTGGACAGAATAAGAAGGATGTTGTTGAATCAAACTTTCCGTTGCTCTATCCACTCGTTCATCAGGTTTATTCTAGAACTTGGGCTATCACATGTAAAAACATTTCTTACGCGTGTCTCTTTATTGTCGCTTTCTTTTTATCTTTTGCGATATAACTACCCACTGAATTTATTTTTTTGCTCTTCATTTTCTTTTATTGTTTTTGACCGAATTCCTTTCTTTTCGGACGCGGTGAAATAGAAGCTTCGAACTAGTAGCAGAAAGAGAAAAAGTTGGGGGGTTGCAAATAAGTGTTAACAGTTCTGATCGATGAAGATGAATTACACTCAATAAAAGCATTTTATCCCTCTCTCGTTGGATGGGGAGAAAAGGACTTTTTGGCAGCTTTGGACAGTCGCCAATACTCGCCAATGATGAATGACGGACATCAGTTGCCTGTTCCATTCAATCTGGAAGCTATAAATGGAAATGGCTTAGCGCTCACGGTGAGGGATTTTTCAAAGAAGGGTGGATGAAAAATGGCTACAAAAAGGGAGTAGATATGTAAATGATTTGTGAATAAGGAATCCATTTTGTCGGAATGTGTATGAATGAATACTCGTGGCTGGCTTTTGTGAGAATAGGGTCCAATTTTTCTAAATGTTAAGATGGGAGGGTGTTTTCACACGTGTATGTTGTCTATATATGAAGGGATGATGTGTATGAATGAATACTCGTGGTTGAATTTTCGGAGAAATAGGGTCCAATTTCTCTAAATGTTAAGATACGAGGGTGTTTTCACACGTGTATGTTGTCTATGTATGAAGGGATGATGTGTATGAATGAATACTCATGGCTGGCTTTTGGGAGAATAGGGTCCAATTTCTCTAAATGTTAAGATGGATGGGTGCTTCACACGTGTATGCTGGTTCTATATATGAAGGGATGATGTGTATGAATGAATACTGTCATTGACTTTTGGGAGAATAGGTCCACCTCTCTAAATGTTAAGATACGAGGGTTTTTCATACGTGTATGTGTTCTATATATGAGTTAAAGTGCTATAAGTCAGTTGTTTCTCCGTTTTACACTAACACTGCCATGGCAGTGTAGAAATGTTATATTTCTGAATAATAAATGATTGGAAGAGGTTCAGTTTAGATCCCACCAAGAGCAAGATAAATAAGAAGTCCACTGTCAATTTCTGATCCACCAAGAAGAGAGCAATCAGAAGTCCACGGTTAGTTTGTATCTCACCAAGCAAGCAAAGAGCAATACAGAAGTTCCACTGTTCAATTTGTAGATCCACCAAGGCAAGAGTTATAACTCAGAAGTCCACTGTCTAATTTGTGATCCACCAAGAGCAAGAGCAATGAGAGTCCACTGTTCTTGTATCCATCCAAGTAAGCAAGAGCAATAAGAAGTCCACTAGTAATTTTATCCGTACTCATAGCAGAGCAATGAAGTCCACTGTTCAGTTTGTATCCACCAAGTAGCAAGAGCAATAAGAAGTCCACTGTTCAATTTGTATCCACCAAGTAGCAAGAGCAATAAGAAGTTCACGGTTCAGTTTGTATCCACCAAGTAGCAAGAGCATAAGAAGTCCACTGTCAGCTTTGTATCCACTCAAGCAGCAAGCAACAAGAAGTCCACTGTTCCATCTAGACCACCAAGAGCAAGAGCAACAGAAGTCCCATGTGCGGTTCAGGTTTGTTCACTCAAGTAGTAAACATCAAAGTCCACTGATGTTTTAAATACAGCTAATCAACTTTGGAATCTGGTTTCTCAGAAATGAATCTCATGGACTCGGTCCGCTTTGAAAGCTGCATTTTTTGAAAATTTAACTCTGAATCCTCTATGTTTATTTTCGGAAGAGATAGATAGATAGAGACCCACACCGACCATGCCTACCCTAAAGGGTGGTTAGGAAGAGCAATGCAGAGGAGAATAATCCATATCAACAGCAAATAAAAACAATGTTACAATCGTTCAGATTAAACACCTAAAATTTAACTCCCTCAAGAGCCAAATCAGATAAGACGTCAAAATTCATAAATATGAACTTAAAAACGCACACACAAAAAACTCACAAAATATACAATTACATAATACACAGAGCTGGATATTATAAGTTAAAATACCTTATAAAAAATTACTCTGCAGAGATTAAAACACTCAAAGACAGTCAAGAACAGATCAAAAAAAAAGAAAAGAAAAAATATCCTCACGAACACAAAAAGATACAACATACACACACGTAATGAATCAAAATGAACGCTAACCAAAATTCCTCACTCCATTTTCGGAAGAGAGAAAAATGGTGTGATATCGGTACAACACGTGGTATAGGTTTTTCCAGAATAACACGTTGTAGAAATAAATGGCTTATTTCCGCCTTTGTAGTATAGCATATTGAAGTACTGATTTTTATCTCAGCATTTTACTATATTCTTTTCTTAGATAAATATCAACATATCATTTAACGACAATTAACTTTAAAACACGGTGATCACCTGAATTTTTCTCTGATGAATGGTTAAAATCATTAAGTTTTGATTTTGGGTGGACAAAATGTCAAAACTCCCTTTTAAAACGAGGACTTTGTCGAAGAAATGGAAAGTGCATTCCCATTTAAAACGAGAGTTTTCGAAGAAATGGGAGTGCATTCTTTAGAACGAGGACTTAAGGACGAAATTGGAAAAGTGCATTCCCATTTAAACGAGTTTTTCAATAGTCGGGAAAGTGCATTCCCATTTAGAGCGAGGACTTTGGCGAAGAAATGGGAAAGTGCATTCCCATTTAGGACGAGGATTTTGACGAAGAAATGGGAAAGTGCATTTCCATTTAAAACGAGGACTTTGGCGAAGAAATGGGAAAGTGCATTCCCATTTAAAACGAGGACTTTGGCGAAGAAATGGGAAAGTGCATTCCCATTTAAAACGAGGACTTTGGCGAAGAAATTGGAAAGTGCATTCTCATTTAAAACGAGAGATTTTGACGAAGAAATGGGAAAGTGCATTCCCATTTAAAACGAGGATTTTGACGAAGGAATAGGAAAGTGCATTCCCATTTAAAACGATGATTTTGACGAAGAAATGGGAAAGTGCATTCCCACATGAAACAAGGACTTCGGCGAAAAAAATGGGAAAGTGCATTCCCATTCTTGAAGTTATTGGAATTCACTGTGGGTATAGTAACAGCTTTCGGTCAAACTTTAATAGTAGACTTTTTATTTTATTATTGTTTCCTTTAAATATATAAATCCTCTCATGATGATGATTTGTATTAGTGGATGTTTCGCTTTGTGCGGTTAGTTCGCTCTATCTTTGTCTGGTGTATCTCAACGTGAAGATGCGTTTTCTTCTCTTGCTATAAGATGCATGCACTAGCAAATACGAATAAACTAGAGATTCCATGGAGAAGAACTAGATCATTCTCAGCATTCGAGAGTGCTCTCTTCATGGACAGAAGGAATATACGCGATATAATAAGTGACGCCAATTATCATTTTAGAGTCTTAGCTTTTAAGCTATGAGAAACGCAAGACAAAACTGTATTAATTCGTGAAAAAATAGTAGTGAAGATTGTTCGAAAACAAAATATCTGTAATCCACTCTTCATCTGCGATTATTTTTGCATCATTACCATTACCCAACGAAATTGTTATGTTTAAAGTGGAACAATGGGGTTGCGTGTGGAATACATTTAATGTGTAGATCAGTGTTACTGGGGGTCGCGAGAAAATTTTTATGGGTCTCTAAATAAAAAAAAAATGTATGGCTTTTCTTCAAAAGATTTTAAACAAAGTGAAGAGGTCTGAAATGAAAATAGTTTGCGCACTTCTACATTTATAATTACGGGATTCAATTGTATATCTAAGATACAATCTAACTTCCTTTGCTTCTGGCATCTAAGGGGTCTATTCTGGTACCCGCGGTTGGGTTCCGCACGTTAACAACGGAACCCAACCCAACCGGGGGTACCAGAATAGACCCCTAAGAATAAACTATGCTTCTTTTTTTGGCGTTTAAGATACAACCTATCCGCTCTCTCTCTTTGCTATCTTAAATACAGCTATTCTTTTTTTTAAATATATATTTTAGAGAAAGTCCTTTCCCCACCCCAATTTTTATTGACAGCTTTAGCAGGAAATTAGCGAAATTACAAAGCATTTTCAAGAAAAATTGCTGAACATTTCGACATCATGAAAATTTTGTATAATTAAGAAACAATTCCAAATTTCTAAATAATTTTGGGAATGACTATACGGATAATTATGGTAGACAAATGCTGCATCAAAATCGCTTCCCTTTCTATTATTTAACGACGTTTAACGATCCTTTATTTTAGGTGTTACGATTCAAACGCTGATTATGGTAAATCGATAAATATCGCATAATCCTTCATAACTCAGGTTTTTTTGTTCAGTTTTTTTGTGATTAGTGGTGATTTTGCCCTTGTTGATTTTATTAAAATTGGATTTTTTTTATTTTGCTGATGTTGTATCTGATTTTTTGGGTTTTATAAGGACATCAACTTTTTTTCTCCCATTTTTTATGAAAACAATTTTTCTCTTCTCTTATTTAATATTTTTATTTGCCATGGGTTCATGAGGTTAATTAATGAGAGTTTATTTTTTTATCTGTACAATTTTTTTATTGCTATCTCTTTAGAATTTTTTTATGATTTTTCTTTGCTGCTGTTTTTTAGAAAATGAGATTAACGGTTCATTGTTCGTGTTAAATAATTGCGTTGTTCACATTCTTTTGGTGTGTAACATTCTATTAACTGTATAAAAATTTTCTCCGTTTTCTTCCTCTTGTGTTTTTTAGTGAGTGCCTAAAATTCTTACTAGTTTTTTTTAAAAATATTATAAAACATGCATGAGGCTCGACTTGTGTGAAAAGGCATGCATAATAAGATTTTAAGTTTTTACGTTGAGGATTTATTTTTAATATGTTGTAATGTTATTATGGTAATTTTAAAAGCGAACCACAATTTTTTTGATAAGTATGGTTTTATATCATGAACAATTCGTCAAAATATGAAATTAATGAGCACGGATAATTT
This sequence comes from Araneus ventricosus, assembly GCA_013235015.1. Classification (NCBI taxonomy): domain Eukaryota; kingdom Metazoa; phylum Arthropoda; class Arachnida; order Araneae; family Araneidae; genus Araneus; species Araneus ventricosus. Next base: position 133,588 of record BGPR01003103.1, on the reverse strand, counting down.
TAAAATGTTCCATAAATGCCGGAAAGACATTTAATTTTTCCATCGTATTAAAGAAAAACTTAGTTGAGGCACGATGCAGACATATTATTTCTATGAATTTGTTACGAAATTATAACTTTCTGTTTTGTTTTTATACGAAATTCAGTAGTTTTTCCTCTTTATTAAACCTTTGCACAATAATCAGCTTATGTATGAAATCTAATTTAGCATATTTTTTTAGACGGTTTAAAAGTTATATTATTTAAAAGGCAACATATAACTATATTATTTAAAAGGCAACATTTAACTTTGACGTTGTAGTTCATCGGTATGCTTGCAATGATGTAATGACCGGGTGGCATATAAGCTTTCTGTACTCGAGTAGAGCACCATTGTAACTTTGGAGGGCTCTGATTGGACAAGCGAATCTGACGTCACTCTTCTGTACATCGCATCAACAGTGAACACACGAACAGAAACACGCGAATCTTGTTTATAGTTCTTAAAACTCTAAATACTAATTTTTTCTCCGAGATATTTCCTGAATTTGTTTTCAAAAGGGGAATCTTTCTTCTTTTTGATTTAATTTCGTTAGATTTGCTTCATTCAGATCTGAAACATTAAAATTCATATTTTAATAGTTAACTTAAACCATGATATATATAAGAATTGAAATAATTTCTGATATAGGATTACAAATTACAACATCTAAAAGATAATGATTTGAATTAATTATTGCTACTTACCAGCACACGAGCCTTGTTTCAGATGGTCTAGAAGATCGAAGATTCCATTTCGTGTCCGATGTTCTTCTATCCATGAATGCACACCGGATATACTTTTAAGGTTGCTTCGAACGATGGTTTCATGTTCAACGATTTTAACAACTTCGTTCACAAAAGAGGGTGGAAGATTCGAATTTTGAATAGCCATGGCGTATTAAGCTAGGTTTACACGCGAACAGTAAAACCGACAGTAGGATGTCGCTGTCAAGTTCGGACAGAGACTTGCCGTGGCCCGATTAAAACTTTTATGATTCTGTGCATGCGTCATCTCTTACTGTCGGTTTTACTGTTCGCGTGTAAACCCCGCTTTACACAAAGAACATTTCGCTATCACTAGTTGAAAGAATCAGTGTGGACAGAGGTAAACAAACAAGCAAAGCATAGTTCCGTCAGATTCGCTTGTCCAATCAGAGCCTTCAAAAGTTACAATGGTACTCTGCTCGAGTACAGTATGCCTATATGCGACCTGGTGGCTAGAGGGCTATAAATGCCTCGGGCGCCAGTTTCAGGGGCGCCGTAGGGACAAAATGTAAAGACGTTTTATGTCACTTTTTAAGCCAAATATCCTGATGAGGAGAGAAAATAATGCCAAGGCTCTGGCGCCGTTATACTGATTACGATTTGGGGGTGAAAAACTCATATCATGCTCCGGGTACCACTTCTCCTCGCTACGCCATTGTATGTTTGATTGGCGTTCATTTTAGAGGCTGCACGAGGGCTGATAAGTCGGTCTTTGTCATGAAATCACATGACCCACGTTATATACGCTGAGCGAATCTATTTTTGAAATTCATCCTGCATCTTGGATCAGAACAGTGTTTTGACATTATAGCGTAACACAATGTGCTTGCAGATCGATTATTATATGAGGCAATTGTTCTGTGCAATTACCTTTATCATGTGACTATGACGTCACGCGAATAGACTCCATTATGAGCCTTCGTCAGGGAATGAAGATACTACTTATCCAAATTTCCACACTACATTTGTGATGTTTCTGTCTTTTGAAATGATGACACCATATTTTAGAAAAATATATCCATTTACACGTCGACAAACAAGACAGATAGAATACTTAAATAGATTTAGTGCAGTGCGTTGCACTGAGAGGCCAGAGCTATTTTAAAAACATAAGAAAGGCGCAGTTCTGTGATTTATCTATTCTGTAACCATTATACTACTTTGTGTAAATATTGTATTAAAGAAATTGATAATTAAATTACATATTAATACGAAATACTTGTTTTATGATTTTTTCCCGACGTTTTCATGAAAAATCTACGGCGCGGACACGAACTGCTCCTTTCTTACGTTTTATTTAGAGTAGCTTTTGATGGCGCCATCTGTTGATAGTATATAGAACTACATTTCGTGTTTGCGCAGTAAAACATTATTTACTACAAATGCTTAAATTCCCCGTAATATTAAAATTTTTGAATTCAAATTTTAATACAATGTTTCTTTTACGTATTGTCAAGTATTCTGTAAGTTTCGTACAATTCGAAAGAAAACTCTGCATGTTATAATAAAAAAAACATGCGGAGTTTGAAATTTTCAATTTAGTACCGATTTTTACTTGTATTCTGATAAATATTTTTATTGTCTCACTTTGGGTCCTAGTAATACTCCTCGAGCTCTTTAAAATGACACCAGAATCAACCTCCTAGCTAAACGCGTTTCCACGCTACACTTAATTATAACCTTACATAAAGCTAATTCATAACAATTACGCGCATGCGCCTACTGTCATATCCACGGAGCTTTTTTGTATTAATTCAGGTGTTAAGTATTTGTGCACGCTGTATTAACTGTTAACCGCTAAGGTAACTGTAACCTTTTATAACTGTTGGTCGAACGAGAGTTTTGTTTAAATTTTAGTTCAGTGTTCTACTAATAAACGTCTTGTATAGAAAATGTCTGGTTATTTCTCGTATTTGAATCCAGAACTATTTCAAAGCCACGGTTTTTTTAAGGCTATTTTTCCTTTAAGCAATTGCAGTTTTTGATACGCTGCTAGCGTAATAGAGTTATTTCTTTGTATATCGGATAACATAATACCTACACTGGTACGATGACGTCGCAGGCAAAACAAATACTATGCGACAAACTCTTACAGATATGATCTATCCGTTGTGGGGTCAACCATTCTTTTTGCATTATTAGTTATTAGCGATTCAAATCTGATGGTATTTTGTCACACAAGAAAGTTTGACCAACTATCACTGTAACGAGCGGAAAGACGTTTTCACTTCAAAAATACTACAGACAGGTCAGTCATATCGCCTATTTTTTTCGAGGACGACGCCGAACTCTGGTGTGTTTACAAAAAGCAACCCTTCACGATGGAAGGATAGCGCCAAGCGTTTTCTCAACCGTCGCCAACAGTAACCAAAGATTACAACATTAATGCCAGGACAGACTTGTGATTCGAGATTTAACGTGCATTAAGTGCACAGTAGTTATTCGGTATAACCTACGCAAAATTCTATTTATTTTATATAATTTTTTAAGTAGCTCTTATAAAACCATTTAAAGGATCAACGAAATGTCTCTTGTAATGTACGGTAAAATATTTTACATTACTTAATTACATCTGACATCCATACATGAAATATTCAAGATTATCGCCGAGATAACATTTCTGGTTTTTTAAATAGCTGTTATTACTTCTCTAAATTAAATTTGGGAGGAGATTTATAAAGTACTTTGTTTTTCATAAAACTAATAAACATCTCTATAATGTTATTAGCCGTAAAACATATCCTTTCTTTTTCCGCATGTTTAAAGAAGGCTTACAAATTTATTAATTATTTCCGTAACATTGTTTATGTATATACGGAAGAAACTTAATATTATGCTAATAAGTTGATGTTTTACTGTTTTCAAAAGCTCTCTTCTGAAAATGTTATTCTATGCAACACGATCTAAATGTATGCAAAAGTGTTATGACTTTCCTTATCCGGAATATCTTGCAGACAAATATTCTTTTCATGGCAAAATTTGAGCTCTTTTTTGGTGCGTTCGCTGCATAAATGACAAAAGGGATAATAGCGTATGAGGATATTAATGCAGGAATTCTATTTTTAGTAAGTCAATTCTTTTAGATAGGCTACGGGTTATATTTTGGGGGGAAAATGTTTGTATTGTGATATATACCGATCTAGGTTATGTGAAATTCTGATAATAGGAATGCGTATGTAATGAAAGGCCGGGGATTAAATTTTACAAAAAATATTTGCTCCGCTAAAGCTTTCATATAAAGACGTAAAGTTTCAGTCATGGGATCAGACCTGTTCGCGTAAACAAATATCCGCCGTTGCCAACAGGGCTTGGTTAAATTTTTCATTTTCGGATTCTGCTTCTGTCGGTTTTGTTTTAGTTGATTTCGTTTAACATTTTCGTTTGCATTATTAACATATTCTATTTTATTCAAATTCTTTTTAAAATTTATTTTTTCGAATTTAATTTTATTTCTTCTTAATTCAATTCTGTGGTCTAATGATGTCTGTAACTAAGGTTTTGCTTTTCAAAACTGGCTTTTAGCAGTCGATTTTATAAAGGAATCATTCCACGTGACCAAAAAAGAATACGCAAATCGTTTAACATTTAACTGCATGCTGCCTTACGCTGTGATGTGAAGCAATATTACTACAAGTAGCCAATAAAAGACTTGCATCAGATTTGTATCTTATGTGCATCCTGAGCGCATAAATTCACTTCACTGAGTTAATCTAACATTTTGGTGCTTGGTTATAATGCATTGCAAAGTACATGGTCTGGTTCTCAGTGGTGGCTCGTCCATCTAAAACACCCATGTAATTATTATAAACCTTGTGTTTTAGTTTCATTCTTATTCGCTTACTTTTCCATTCCGAGAGTTCAATGATCAATGAAAACGAGGAAAAATAATAAATAATAATAAAAAAAACGTGACAAGAAGATTGAAAATGAATCAACAAGTAAGAGAGCTGCAAATCTGATTGACCTAGCAAGTATCAAAACCCGCCCTTTGCGCAAAGCTGAGCGATGAATCGGGAGAAAAAACAACCCTTTCTCCCTTTGAATTTACTTGGACCGGAGCTGCAATGGACCAGTTCTTGTTGGCATGGACCATTAAGAGAGAAAGATGCTCTTTTTTTCGCTCCCACCAAAAAATCTTCGCTTTCCTCGTTTTGATTTTCTTTTTGATTCTGCTTCGCTTCATATTGCCTGGATAGAAACATGTCTGATTTATCGAGCATTTGTTTTCTTTTGTTAGAAGATATGCAGATTATTTTCTAAATTATTATTCAGATGAAGATTTTTATACGGAGGGATCAATCGCATTATCATTAGAAGTAAAAACTTGTTGTTAACGTTGCAGATCTTCGAGACATCATATTTCACGGCTTTCGCTGAGCAAAAAATTTAAAATAAAAATGCTGCCGTATTAGAACATTATTCGAACGTCTTCAAGTAGAAAAACCCAGCACAGTACTAACAAAAAAATTTGCAGAACTCTTTTATAATCAGCTGACGAGCCGCCACTGCTGGTTTTATTCCCAGTGTGTGTTGAATTTTTTTTGTTATTTCAGCTATTTGAATAAAAATATTACAGAACCCGATGTGAATATTTTGATTTTGAAAGTGTGATCAACCATTGTGGTGACAATTTGTGGGCAGATGCATTTAAATATATTCTACAAACCGAAAACGCAGTACATTTTAACTCAAAGACTTCATGATTATGTGTCGATTGATATTTTTCTTTTTTATAGAATATTTCCTTTTTCAATAATGAAGAACTTCGTAAACTCAGCAAATGAATTTGAGAATTTGAAATATATCTGAACTAGGTCATTAAAATCTTCCAAAATAAAAAAAAAATATTAATCAACACATTCCGTGAGATTTTAATCTTCTAAGCAACCTTGTGCGCATCAACTTGCATGCATCCTTTGTTTAAAGTATTCTGTTCATTAATTCTACTTAAGACTGAGAAGAACCCATTATTTTTCTTATAATTGTTCTTATAATCCTCACATCTAGGTTTCGAGACATTTTATCCAAACTCTAAACTGAAATTTGTCTTGCTTAGTTTTGTGTCTCTTCCAAACATCTTCCAATATCCCCATAAATTGTGCCTCCTTTTCAGAACTATGTGAATTAAAAAAAAATGCCAGTTTTATTTTCCGGTCGAGCGAACGCCTTAATTAAGTCTCTTCGGATTCTTTTCATCTAAGTACAAAGAAAATGGAGCGTCGAAGACGTATTGAAGATAAGTGGGAAAATGATTTTGAAAAGAGATGGGTGTTTTTTTCTCCTCTGTTGTTAGCGGTGTTTATGGAATTATTATTCCAATCTTTAGTATTCGCATGGGATGCTAAGCAGAAGCAGCATTTTTTTTGAGAATATTAATCTAGATTGTTCTTTGTTCTGTTGTTAGTGGTGTTCATGGAATTATTATTCGAATCTTTAGTATTCGCATGGGATGCTAAGCAGAAGCAGCATTTTTTTTGAGAATATTAATCTAGATTGTTCTTTGTTCTGTTGTTAGTGGTGTTCATGGAATTATTATTCGAATCTTTAGTATTCGCATGGGATGCTAAGCAGAGGCAGCATTTTTTTTGAGAATATTAATCTAGATTGTTCTTTGTTCTGTTGTTAGTGGTGTTTATGGAATTATTCGAATCTTTGGTATTCGCATGGGATGCTAACCAGAAGCAGCAGTTTTTTGAGAATATTAATCCAGATTTTTTTTTGTTCTGTTGTCAGTGGTGTTTATGGAATTATTATTCGAATCTTTGGTATTCGCATGCGATGCTAAGCAGAAACATCATTCTTTTGAGAATATTAATCCAGATTGTTCGTTGTTCTGTTGTTAGTGGTGTTTATAGAATTATTATTCGAATCTTTAGTATTCGCATGGGATGCTAAGCAGAAGCATCCTTTTTTGAGAATATTAATCCAGATTGTTCTTTGTTCTGTTGTTAGTGGTGTTTATGGATTTATTATTCGAATCTTTGGTATTCGCATGGGATGCTAAGCAAAAGCATCTTGTTTTTGAAAATATTAATCCAGGTTTTTTTTTATTGTGATAACGATAAAGCTTGTTATAAATTAAGCTTTACTTATATTTTAGTATATTTTATTAGAGTTATGTGCACTTCCTAAGAAAGAAAAACGATGAGATTTAATGAATTCAAAAGCTGTTTTTTTTCAGGTACTTTATATATTTCCATTGTAATATTAAAAAATAATTAGTAGTAGAAGAGAATTATCTGGTATAACTTTTTTAAACATGATGCAATTTTTTTTTGAAAATTTCAAAATATTTGAAAAAAAAATTGGGAAAAAGGAGGGAGTCAGCATTTCAGCATACTTGCAAGAGGTCGATTTTTCTCCACCTTCCAGAGAAAGGATATTGCATGAATACTTCTAATTGTTGTTTAAATTATGTTGCACTGAAACTTGATAGAGCGATTTCTTTGAAGTATGAATTCTCTCATTCTTTATCATCTTTTAGCTCCCGTACAATAAACTTTCAGTAATACTTGATAAAGGGGTATGATATGGAAACTACAAAATCTCAGGATGTTTTATGACAAAATTATCTTTATCTGAACATGACCCAGATCCGTCCGCAATAATCATATTGCAATATTAACTATATTCAAAATGCTTTTTTTTCAGATGAACCATAATTTAGTGAAAGCTACGAAAACACTTGCCTATATCCGTTCAATGTTAACATACTGCGGACAGAATACGAGTTTACTCGTGTAAGGGTGAGGGAAATACGCACGAAAATATCAGTTATCTCCTGATCTGTCAGCAATGTTTCATGTATTCTTATGTATTGTTACAAATCTGAAACACTGTTTCCCTGCTATATTAGTCTTATAGCAGGAAAGAGAGCTTTACAGAGGTTTCTACTGGAGACCTAGCCGATAAACCCCGATCTTTTCGCCCATTTTGGCGACGAAATGAAGCTTCTATGAAATGCAAGAATTATGGCCTTATCTCTACTAGGAACGGAGATATGGATTACTTTCGAGAGAATTTTATGTGATGTCACGCCCTGTCTGAAAAGCTATAAATACCGGTGGAGCTCATAGGAGTAAATCAATCTCTCTTTGGAGTTTTATCCGCAGTTCAAGCTGATGGGCTGATTGCCACTGAGTGTGCTGTTAGTTGAAAGTGCTGTTACTGATATTTATTAGTGATCTGCTGTGTGCTTGTGTTATTAATTTATAAAAGTGCTGTTTAGTTTTGTTACCTGTGCTACGTGTTTTTCTGGAATATTCGTGGAATAAAAAGTCATTTTTTATAATTCTGCATGTTGGACTATATTCACGTACACTCACCGGACGATTTTCGCAACAGTATTAAAGACGAAGATTTGGGTATTGTTTTTCTCTTTCAAGCTCGAATCCAATTTCTAGTTAATGCGCAATATTTTAACCTATTGCGATGAATGAACGAGAAATATCAGCACATTTCGAATTAAGAAAGTTTTGAGATAAATGCGTTTAAGGATTTCGTTTGTATTGGAATGCAGAAATTACACGCTTAATTTATGGATTAAGGAGTAATTATTACTAAAAGGTTTCATATGAATTCTGCTATACGACAGAGAAGACGATCTGACGATGTTGGGAACGGTCAGAAACCCAAAATTCGTATTTTTCGAGTTATGTCAGTATTTCAGCCCATGAAGGATATACTGAAACAGCAAATCTATTCCTAATCCAGACATGCGAACTCTCCTGTCTTTGACTGGAGTCTCCAGCTTTTTAACAATTTCTCCCGCCTCCCGATTCTTGTAGGAATCGGAGAAAATAAATAGTAATAATAAAAAAAGCAGTAAAAGAGCGACGAAAGAAAAATCCAGCGCTTGCCACGACCACATTCTCTTCAAATTTCGAATGCGTGACGTCATTCCCCTACGGATTCTTCATTAGCCGCAGTATCATGTTCAAGCTTGTTGACTAGTGAGTATCGCCATGGGTTTTCGGCGCATGTGCTGCTTTGACTGTTTAGCGCGCTAGGGAGAATTTGTTTATCTCTTCTGCCTATCTTGTCGTGTTAGGGGTATCGCCGAAATATTTTTTTGATTTCTTTTTTTGCGCGGGCATTTCTTTTTCCATCAGTCCAGATCTGATGTCATCGAAAGAATCTAAAAAGAAATACCAGACTGTACTTACCAAGGCCTATTCCGAGGAATATTCGTTTATTATTGCTTCGAAAAAAGATAAATTGTATGCATTTTGTACCATTTGCACGTTTGAGTTTTAAACTGCTTCCGGCAAAATCTGCAACAACTTCTTCTTTAAAGGAGTAAAAATACATTATCATGTAATTTGTAAATAAGTCTTATTTGTAAGTAGATCTAAACTGTAAAAATGAAAAAAACTATAATCAAGAAATATATATATATAAAGAAATGTAAATCCCTAAATTAAAGCTCTGAAGTACAAAAAATTGTATAGGTAAATCAATAATTTATATTGGTAATACTGTCTAGTTATAAAATATGTATGGAAGAGTGAAGACTAAAAAAAGTGTCTTTTAAAAAGCTAATTAGATTATTTTAAAACCCAGCTAAACAATTTTTAAAAATAAATACATTTTTATTTTTATTTTAAATTTTGAGAAAAATATAGCCAAAATAAAAAAATTGTCTCATTAGGCCCCCTCCACCTTATTTGTACATGAGTTAAATAAAGTAAATGTTGGCCTTTCTGCGCATTTGTGATCGTGTATGTATTATTGAAAATGTCTCCCTCTTTTTCAAATCTGGAGGTTGGCTTGTGCATACTTAGGGATCCTACTATGGTTTGGATTGAGGTCGCTTTTCATTGGCGCTCAGCGTCACGTGACTTCGCTTGCTTCTGAATGATGTCATAGGAGCTCGCTTAGTTTGGATTTCGATTTTTGTCTTAGCTATTGTATCATGGAGAAACCAAAATTATCTTTATCTTGAATTCATCATTCCCTTTAGAAATATCCACATAATCGTAATTAAAAGGTAATTTTTGTTTTTCCATGATACAATAGCTAAGACAAAGATCGAAATCCAAACTAAGCGAGCTCCTATGACATGATTCAGAAGCAAGCGAAGTCACGTGACGCTGAGAGCCAATGAAAAGCGACCTCAATCCAAACCATAGTAGGATCCGTAAATATGCGTTGGCAGGTCTGCTAATCAATCCTCTTCAGGTGAATGTTAATCGAAGCGAAGTGAGCAAGTTTCGGTTAACGAGGCACTTCCACCAACTTCACGGCAGCCTTCTAATGAACTGTCTATCAATCCCTCGAACCCTACGCCGAATGGACGAGCCTTAATTGGAATGTTTTAGCGTTGATAATTAAGTAAATTAATTCAGTTTGTTATTCATCACCCCTCGTAATGCCTACCACCCTCATTAATTAAGCGATCCGGCTCGTGAAGGCAGACGATATCTCTCCAACCCTTACCCCTTATTTTCAGGGAACGATAGTCATTTGGATTATGTACGTGATAGGGTGGATCGAAAATTCAAAGTGTAAATAGAATAATCAGCGTATGGTGCAAAAGTTGTCTTTTCAGTTTGCTAGCATACATGCAAAATTTTTTGGAACTGCGTTTTATTTCTTCCTGTGCCCCAAAACACTTAAATATTTGCAGAAAACGATTTTGATGCAAATTTTGAATTAAAAATAAAAGAATGCATTATGGAAACTATTTTACAGGAGAAGATGTATCGGAGAGAATGAAGATTATTTATTTTTGTTATTGAATTAATAAAATTATTTTTGTTTAGATAATATTTCTTCAAGTACCCATAACTACCTTTTCTTCTTTTTACAATATAACACAATTTTACTTTATTTCGAAGAAAAAGACAAACTATGCCCCAATCTCGACTTTTCCTAAACAAAAGCACATCGCTACGAGGGAAACTTTGGCAAAAGCTTTATTTCATTCCTCCCTCCCTTGTTTTTTGAATGAGTGAAGATCGTAAAAATATCAATTCTTAACTATTTTTGGGGCGCTTGGGCCACCAGAAGATATGAATGAATTTGAATAATAATTTTAAGAAACGCAAACTAATATATCCGAAACAAAACTTTTTTACCCGGCGCTAAAGGGAATTTTGAAAAAAAATTTTCATAAATTTTCAAAAAATGTCATTTTTAACTATTTCTGGGGCACTGGAAGATATGAATGGATTTCAATAAAAAATATATGTAAACTAATATACATAAGACACAACTTTCCCACCTCGCACCAAAAGTAATTTCGAAAAAAAAATTGTAAATTTTCATAAAAATTTCAATTTTTAACTATTTTTGAGGGCGCTTGGGGAACCAGAAGATATAAATGGATTTCAATAAAAAAAATTATATAAACTAGTATACTTAAGACACAACTTTCCCCCCTCCTCCCCCCCCCAAATTTTTTTTCTATACTTTTCGATCCACCCTAGTACGTGAGTCACCTTTGTCCATCTGTGGTGGATTAGGTTGGTGAATCCAGCTTCATTAGTTTATATGCGTTGCTGAGCAGGGGTGGAGCCAGAGGGGGGACTGGGGGGGCCAGGGCCCCCCCAACGGGGAAAATATTTGTTCAGGGTATTCAACTGTAGTTGATAAATAATAATCTGGCGACACCCATACAGCAGGGGGTGCCTCCTGTCGGGCAAACTCTAGCGCCATTCCTGTTGCTGAGGGTCTTCCGGAAACTCTGGCTTTGCCAGTTCTGGTGAATTTAGGGTGTTTGTTTTGTATCTGGGTTTGAAAGGGTCAAACTTCACAGAAGTGGACATCAAAAGACTGGACTTCAGACAGAAGTGCTGTGTTGTATTGCAATCGTTGACTGAGAGCTATCTGTGGTAAGTTTTGAGTTTATTGAAGTTAGTTGTGCCAAGTGTGATCTGAGTCTACAGATCTACCCGAGAACTTCTTAGGTACATCTAACTTATATCTTTTTATTCATGTTATAATCTCATGGTAAATGCTCTTTCTCAAATAAGAGTTAGATACAATTAACACATGGTCGTGTACCATTATTTTATATTTCGTATATAAAATGAATATCTAATTTCTGAAGACAATGCATAGATTCAGGGTCTTACTGCAAACTTCGACAATTTTATAATGAAAATAAATAAATACATTTTTTAAAGAAATTTTACTTTACTATACAGTATTTGGAATTTCCAAACATGCATTAATTTTATTTCGTTAAAAAGAGCTTATATGCCTTGAATATTTGAAAATAACGTCGACGAAATGGGGTTCTTCTGAAATCTTTGCCTTTCTTTGTCGGTGTTCAAATTCCTAGTATGACATTTTGTCAAATAACTTGAAGACGGTAAACATTTTATTCTTGCTTTAATACCGATAAGAACTGTCACTTCCGAATTCTTTACATTCAATGCGACAACCAAATTTTCTCATTGTTGATGATACAAAAAATAAAAAGAAAGTATATAATGCTTTCTAAATATAAGATTTTATAACATTCGATGCCATAGCATATTGGCGTTGTTTGTCGGAATGCTGCGTAATGTCATTTTAAAATGGAAAGTAAAAATGAAATATTCATACGTCGACGCCATTTTCTTGAATTTTTTTTTCTTTGAGGTTAAAAATGCGTTTTATTCTTTTACGCCTCCAGTTAAATTGCTGGAATTTTCTTTCTGGTTTTTTATAATAATTTGGTGGAATATGAGTGCTAAAAATTCGCTGCTGAAATCCGAGTCTTTTTTCACGATTTTCTTCTCTTTTTTATCTGCTTTCTTTGGCGGGAAAATTCTTTTTTTTTGTTCTTTTCTTTCTTTATCTTTGCTCGTAGTTCAAAGAACACAGTGACTGTTTAAGAGAAAGACAGTTAGGGGAGAAAGTTAAAGGAGAAAAGTAAAAGAATAAAGAATGATGTTTAATTTGTTGTTGAAGGTAGAATCCGAAATGAAACTTTTATGAGATTTTTCTTTACTATTTTTTTATGGAATGCAGAACGCAAAGGAATTTTTTATAGCTTTTTTTTCGTGCTTTGAAAGCGCTTTACGTTTAAAAAAAGCGACTTCACATTTTTATGTAGCATGAAGTTGACATTTTTTAATATCTTGTTTGGTGTTCTTCATGTTTTTAAATATTAAAATTGTTTTATTCTAAGGAAAAAAAGAACGGAAGAAAAATATTTGGAAAAGTTCTATGCCTAGCAATAATATTATATGTATTCTAATTTTTCTAAAAGCATCAAAAGGCAGCAGAAAATTTAAAACAATTGGATATCTTTTGATAGAAAAATGAGGTAAAAATTTTATAGAACTATAAAATATCGTATTATATTCAGGTGTTCTAATTTTTCTAAAAGCATCAAAAGGCAGCGGAAAATTTAGAACAATTGGATATCTTTTGATAGAAAAATGAAACAAAAATTTTACAGTACTGTAAAATATCGTATTCTGTTCAGAAAAACAAAATTATATGCTTTTGTGGAGTATCCATCGGGCTATTTTCGGAGGCTAAGACATGAATTGGACTCCTCAACCTGGGTGGTCATTTACCCCATCCCCCATCCCCTGCTGTAATCTTCCCTTAAGGCGCACGGAAATGAACTGTGGTGGCAAGGATAATTGGAACCCCTTCCGCTCTTATCTCCAAAGCGATCTCAGAAACTCCCCTCCCGTCTAAAGAAGCCAACCGCCCGAGACCGGCATTCGTCGTTGTTAAGGGAAAATTTCTAGACCGCCCTGGACCACTTCGCTCGGTATGAGAGGGTTAAGACACTTAACCAACATGGCGTTTAATGGATATGATCTTTAGTCGACAGGATACATAAGATTTCAAAATCTGCAAATCATGCTTAATTCACAATTGATTTACTTTTTAATATAGTTATAAAATATATTTCACATTCATGAGTCTCTATGATAACCTTTGTCGATTAATTCTATTTATTATCGAAATAGTTTCTTTGTGCCCGTGAAAGGTTTTAAGCGTACCGTATCTAAATGTTTAACTCTCCAGTAGTCGCGCGTATGCGAGGGATACTTATGCTGTGCATCGTATTAGGAGGGATACTTATGCTGTGCATCGTATTAGGAGGGATACTTATGCTGTGCATCGTATTGCGAGGGATACTTATATCGTTCTTTTATAAATTTAAGCCCAATTTTTATTGATATAGTCTTTGTTTAGTACGAAGGTAATAAATACAGATTACATAAATAATCTTTTGCATTTATTTTGTAAAACAACACGATATGCAGGGTGTGTGATCCAATAGCTAATTTCTGAACTGTTAGAGATAGACATATACGTAGTTCCAATTGGAAAAATGCTTTAAATGAAGGGAAGAATTATATGTTTTTTGAGTGAATAAATATATTCCTGAAAAAGTTACGAAATCTAACTTTTTATACTGTCCCCTGGTCCTATCAATAATATTGAGTAAAATATTTTTGACACTCTAACATTTTAAACAAAAAAAGTCCCACTCTTCTGCGACTAAAACTGACCGAGTTATGGAGCTTTGAATATCACTGACTTAGACCACTCTACACCATTTCAATAGCTGTCTTGAAGACGATTCACCAATCAATGCGCAGCCCTTGCTCGACGAGGTCGCTGATTGGTTAAAAATCATGAAATTCAAAGCTTTATAATTCGCTCAGTTTTAGTCGCAGAAGAGTGGGATTTTTTTGTTTAAAATGTTAGAATGTCAAGAATATTTTACTCAATATGACTGATAGGACCGGGGATCGTATAAAAAGTTAGAATTCATATTTTTTCAGAAATATATTTAGTGACTCAAAAAACATATATTATAATCCTTCCCTTCATTTAAAGCATTTTTCCAACTGGAACTATATGTCTATCTCTAACGGCTTAGAAATAAGCTATTGGACCACGATAAGTGTGGACATCCTGTATATATGAAATACGTTGCACAATAGAAGTATCTCTTGCATACGCGCGCCCGCTGGAGGGTTAAATTGTGTGAATGTTTATGAAGGAAGTCTACGTTTCAGGATTTTCCAAGATACAGTGGAATCTCCCTATAACGAAATCGTTTGGTTCCAGTTGAAAAATTCGCTATAGAGAAAAGTTCGTTATACGGAGATTAGAGATTTTTGCAGTTATTTAAGTAAATGTTACAAACCTTTTAGCATGTGCGATAAGTTCAAAAATATTTAATTATGACTTTCAATTAAAAATGAAGTAATATTTATTATAAATTTATTAAAATTATACTAATTTTTATTGTATAAATAAAATGCTGAAAAGTGAAGACAATTCACCAATTTAGAGAATAATATGTACTAGTACGGATAAACATAAAATGCGTATTGTCACATCCATTTGCTGTTTCCACCCCCACTCCACCCGAATTCTTGGAATCTTGACCCGTAGAAATGCTGCTCCCTCTGTAGAAACCCATGTCCCCACAACTGCATTACCCTTCGCATAGCATTCTGTTGTTATGTGTTATCGCTGGAATGAACGAGTGGTTTCTGAAGCAGGCACTTGTGAGCGATTTGTTTGCCCAGAAATTAGCAGCTTTCTCCAAATATGACAAAAGTCGAAAAAATAAAGGCCTGAAAAAATTCGTTATAGGGAGACAACCACTTTGATATATGGAGAATATTTTGAATGTTATTTAACATTCCGATTAAAAATTTCGTTATAGGGAGAAATTCGCTGTTGGGAGACTTCGTTGTAGGGAGACTCGACTGTATCTTCTTTCATTCCCGGACTCTATTTTACTCTGCGACATCTTAGCCCAGAGTAACACTATAAAATGATAAGATTTCGCTATTTCATGCGCGTTATGTCAAAACTTTCTCTAATAAATTGCTCTTACATGTGGACAGAAAAAGAAGAAGAATGTTGAAGAAGCCTTTTCGTCTTTCTGTTCGCAGATCCGTCAGGTTGACTCTGGAACTTGGGCTATCACATGTAAAAACATTTCTTACGCTTGTCCTTTTATTTGCTGTTTCTTTTTTTGGCGATATAACTACCCATTGGCAGTATTTTTTTGCTCATCTTCCTCCGTTGTTGACTTTGACCGAATCTCTTTCTTTTCGGACGCGATGAAATAGAAGCTTCGAACAAGCAATCACAAAAGCAGGAGTAAGAAAAGTTGGAGGGTAAGTGTTAGCAGTTGTGATCGATGAAGATGAATTACGTTCAATAAAAGCAGATTTTTTCCCCTCTCTCTTTGGGAAAGGGCTTTTTGGCAGCGTTGGACAGTCGCCAATGATGGATGATGGACATCAGTTGCCAATTCCATTCAATCTGGAAACTATAAATGGAATGGTTTGGCACAACTTTCAAGGGAAGGGCGAGTGAAAAATGGCTGGAAGAAGGGGGAAGATATGTAAATGATTTGTGAATAAGAAATCCATTTTCTCGGGATGTGTATGAATGAATACTCGTGGCTGGCTTTTTGGACAGATTGGGGTTCGAATTTTTTGCTGTTTCCGAGGTTTAAGGTGGGAGGGCTTTTAGGACGTACATGTTGTCACTACATAGCTTTTTTGAAGAGATGAACAATTTTGAAAGATGAACGGCATCACATAGTATATGTTTTTGCAATTTAAACGTGATATTGGGTCAAATGCATTTTCTATCGTTGTAAAATACTATTTTGAAACATCGGTTTTTATAACAGTCGCTTATATGTTTTCACTTTCAATCGCTTGTCGGATAAGCAAGCGGGTTTTCGCTTTTCCTGGGGGTATATTTATAAGCGTGTGGTTGTATTGGCCACATCTCCGATGACGGGGTGTACCTCTTATGGGAGCGGTTTGTGCTTGCGATGATGATGGCCATTGAGTAACAGGCCACAGTTACCGTGTAGTTGTCGCGGCCTGGTCATTCGGTATTTCCCCGGGCGCTGCAGCAGGATAGAGTGAATCATTTATGCTTATACGCATTTCATTGAAATTTCTTTGTTTAAATACAATAAAACTTAAATAATAGGCTGAAAACGACGATTATCTGAAGGAAGAGTTAACATGTAAGATGCAATCTATCCTCCTTCACACTTATTGTTGTTTTTTAAATAATAGGCTGAAAACGACGATAATCTGAAGAAACAGTTAATTGTAAGATACAATCTATCCCCCTCCACACTTATTGTTGGTTTTTCAATAATAGGCTGAAAACGACGATAATCTGAAGGAACAGTTAATATGTAAGATACAATCTATCCCCCTCCACATTTATTGTTGGGTTTTGGTCCCAAGAACTTTTTTTGTTTTCATAGCATGAACTGGAAATTTCGAAAAATTTTCAAAATAAAATTACCTTCTTTACATTACATTACACCACCTGCATCCCTGTGTTTAGAGCTATTTGACTCCTTTCCGGTTTGGATGGATGGAGGTGAATTTTATTTTTTTAGAAAGGACGAAAATATAGAACAGGGACAAAAACAAATAATAATGAAAAAAGAACATAGACTGGACAAGAAACAAACATAAGAACAACATGGAAAACAAAACAATATGGAAAAAAAATATAAATACGTAGAGAAAAAAAACAGAGTCATAAATTGCCGGAAGTGTGTGTCAGTCGGTGGATGCGTGCTCGATGATTATCAATTACTTGACATTTTGGAGAAAATCCCAAAATTAAAAAAGACTTTCAGAATTTCGAAACATATATTTCTGGGAAAGAATCTTTAATTATTGTAATTATTGCTGCTGTGTCGTATTTCACACACGCACCCTATTCTATTAATTATGGTCATTTAAGAAGTCTGCCTTTTCTTTCAGGTGTCCTTTTTCCTGTTTTGATTGCGGTCAATCGATAAACACTGCATAATCCTTCATAACATGGTTTTTTATGTGCAAATTTTTTATGATTAGTGGTTTTACCGCTGATGATTTTATTAATTTTTTTGTCACTTTGTTTTTTGTTTCTTACGTTTTATACGGGCATCCATTTTTTCTGCTATTTTTCACAAAAACAAATTTTCTCTTCTCTTGTATCATTTTTCCTTTACCGCAGGTTAATGAGGTTAATTAATGAGAGTTTTTTTTTAATCCGTGCATTTTTTATAGCAGACTCTTGAAATTTGTTTTTTCAAAATTTTTCTTTGCTGTTATTTGTTTGCAAATGAGATTAGCGATATATCGTTCATGGTAAGTAATTGCATTGTTCGCATCTCTTTAACGTATAAAATTTTATCAATTCAACAAAAAACGCTTCCGGTTTTTCGTTTGTCTTTTATCGTTTTTAATAAGTGCCGAACATTCTTAGATTTTTAAGAAAAATATCTTAAAATATGCATGAAGCTATCAAACTACGTGAAAAGAATGCGTAATAAGATGCCGAGTTTTTGCTTTGAGGTTAAGTTTTCATGTTCTTGTAAATGATTATGATAATTTTTAATGCGAAGCGCAATTTTTGTGTTAAGTATGGTTTTATGTCGTAAATAAGTCTTCAGAATATTAAATTAAAAGCTAAGAAAAATCTTAAAATGTTCCATAAATGGCTTAAAACATTTAAGTTATTCATCGTATTAAAAGTATCATTACTTGAGGCACGATGTAAACACGTTATTTTAATTTTTATAAGTTTCCTAAATTATTTCTTGTACTACATTATAATATTCCAGTTTGTTTTTCTATAGAATTCAGGAGTTCGCGCCTTTTATTAAACTTCAGCATAATAATCAGTTTACGTACGAAAATCCAATTTAGCACAGTTCTTTTTTTAGAAGATATTAAAAGTTGCTTTTTTTCCTGAGGTAATGTTGAGCCTGATTGATTGCTTATGTTAATATTTTCATGTTTTTATCTTGAACGTTTTTTGATTCAATCAAAACAAAATAATTTTTCGAGTCAAGGTGACTTACGAAATATCCCGGCTCATTTTAATTTCGTATTGATTATTTATGGAGAATCACTTCAACAATCTTGAAGTCTCATTCTGCGTATCCCCAGTTGGGTTGAGATCGATACTTTTCCGTTGTTAACGTGCGGAAAAAGTGACGTCCAATGGTAGAAATCAATTTCCCAATTATCTGCTATCCGTTGGGATGGTAGATTGTCGCGACTGAAGAGAGCGCAGCTGTTCCGGGATCCCTGACAGCGTAGCATTTGGGGCGACCATTTTGTCGACTTGCGGCGACAATTTGGCGTAGCCGCAAAGATGATTCCAGAAAATCGACCCTTTTCTCCGGTAATTTCTATTAGGAAAGGAATACATGTAAATACGAAAATTCATGCGGCGTAGTCAGGAGAGGAGAATATAGGAACCGCGCCTGGATCAGAGATGTAGATTGATCCATTGGAACGACTTTAAGGGTTTGGTCCCAGAGCGAGGATTAGGGAAAAAGTGGTGAGCTGGGCGCTTAAGAAATCAGTTATTGCTACTGTCTTTAGTGTTGTTAAATATCGTATGGATGAAGTTATCTGCGAATTGTTGTCTCTTGTTTACATTGTTTGGTGTCTATTGCAAAGTATTAGTTTCTATTGCCCATATTATACGTGTTTTTTTCTGCATATGTTGTATAAATATTCTTCATTCTCCATTGTATCATAAGTGTTGGACTGTTTTACACCCATACGCCCACAGAAGGAACTTATGTAATGATGCTCATGATCTCAAAGAAAGTGAAAAGAAATTCAGACAATTATGTTAATGAAGTTAGCGTGGAATTCACCCGTTATTGTTGAAGTTTATTGATTTGTAGGTTGTAGCAGCAGCTGAAAGGTATCCGTTGCGG
>BGPR01003103.1:82430-97424 GCA_013235015.1 Araneus ventricosus | reverse complement strand
GTATCAATATTTGTGAACGAAATATACTTGTATATATTGTTTAATTTTCCTTTTTTTATATTTTAATTTGTGTCTTTCTTTGTTTAATTCTATTTAGCTAGTTTTGTCACAAGTGGACACAAGAACATTGTTAGACCAACTTTTTGGTCCTTTTGTCCCCTAATCCACCAGGTTCATTTAGGATATTGGTCTATCACGTGTAAAAACATTTCTTATGCCGGTTTTTATTTGTCGTTCCTTTTTTACTTTCTCGTATACGAAGTATACAAAGAGAAAGTATTGTAGTCGTCAAAAAATTCGAACTCGAGATTTTGACGAATCTCCACGTTTTAGACCTCCCTGAGTCCGAAAAACACAATTTTGGAATTGTCTGTCTGTGAACACGATAACTCGAAAACTATTACAGATAAAGAGATGAAATTTGGTATGTGAACTTGACACATAATTTGTAGGTTTCTATCAAATTTTGGACAAAATCCCTCTACGGAAAGTCTGTCTGTCCGCGTTTATGTGAACACTATAACTCAAACACTGGAATAGCTAGATGGATACAATTTGGTACACCGTTTTATCATCATGAATGTAGGTCCGTATCAAATTTTGGACCAATTCCGTCTAAGGGTGGATTGTCTGTCGGTCTGTGTAATCGCATATTTTTAATCGCAATAACTTCTTAACAAAATTACTTAGATAATTAAAATTTGGTATGTTTCCTTCTTACATTAATTGTAGATTTGTGTCCAATTTTTGTGTCAATCGGTTAAAAAAAAAGCGTTGAAATTGCATTATTAATTTTTTGAATCCGATTCTCGATGCGCATGCGTATTTGTAGCAATCTCTGTGCACGCGGAATCTATCGAGCGAATTACGTCACTTTGTCCTTGAGTCGGCAAGAGTGGAACCTAGCAGTGTGGGATAGATGCGTTTTAATCGGTTCGCATCTCTTTGAATTTGATTCTTTACCTAAACATTTTACAATCACCATAATCTACAATGAAAAACCTTCCGATAGTCATTGGATTCTGGGTTACAGTAGATTCGAATTATTTCATCCACGCGGGGGGAGGGGAACCTTTTAGGAAATTATACGAGAAAGTTTAGGCGAGACCACTCCCGCTGGTTTTTAATATTTTAATTCGTGTCTTTAACTTTATTTCGCCACACAACATCGGAGCTCGGAATGACAATATGGAACAGTATACTTTTGTTATTTCATGCGCGTTATGCCAAAACTTTCATTAATAAATTTTTGTCACAAGTGGACACAAGAAGAACATTGTTAAACCAAATTTTTCGTCCTTTTGTCGCCTAATCCACCAGGTTCATATAGGATATTGGCCTATCACGTGTAAAAGCATTTCTCCCGCCGGTTTTTATTTGTCGTTCCTTTTTTCAGCAGTATAATTGCCCATTGGCACATTTTTTGTTCTTCTTCCTTTGTTGTCTTTAGCCGAATTCCTTTCTTTTCGGGAGCGATGAAATAGAACCTTCGAACAAGTAATCACAAAAGCAGAAGGAATGAAAAAAGGGTGCAAGTATGTGTTAACAGTTCAGATCGATGAAGATGAATTACGTTCAATAAAAAGCACTTTTTTTCTCTCTTTGGATGGGGGGGAAGGCTTTTTGGCAGCGTTGGACAGTCGCCAATGATGGATGACGGACATCAGTCGCCAGTTCCATTCAATCTGGAAGCTATAAATGGAAATGGTTTGGCACACGCGGTGAGGGATTTTTCAAGGGAGAGATGAATAAAAAATGGTTACGAGAAGAGGGCAGATATGTAAATGATTTGAGAAAAAGAAATCGGAATGTGTATGAATGAATGCTTGTGGCCGGCTTTTAGAACATACTGACATTCCATTTTTTTTTCTTTTTCTTTTTCCGTTTCTGTTGATGAGATAGGGTGGGGGGATTTTGGAGTGCGTATTTTAACCAGACGTTTGTGTAAAAGGTTTAATTAATATGTGTATTTACCTAGGAATTACGAAATATTTATGCAACTAATTGTTAAGTCATCAAACTTGTGAACGGTCTTGTCCAGGAATACGACTTACATTGTAGAAACTTTAGTCATTTTCAGCGAGCTGCGATTAGATAAACTTGTGAACGGTCTTGTCCAGGACTACGACTTACATTGTAGAAACTTTAGCCATTTTCAGGGAGCTGCGATTAGATAAACTTGTGAACGGTCTTGTCCAGGACTACGACTTATATTGTAGAAACTTTAGCAATTTTCAGGAAGCTGCGATTAGATAAACTTGTGAACGGTCTTGTCCAGGACTACGACTTACATTGCAGAAACTTTAGCCATTTTCAGGGAGCTGCGATTATATTCGTAGAAAATAATGGCTATTTACGATAGCATTCGCACCCTCTAAAGTTTGTCTCAAATTTAGTAGCTTTAGATCCAACGGTCTTTCCTGTAGTGGCAACACACATACCTTTTGTTATTAATAAATATATGAATATGTAAATATATCAGTGTGAATTTTAATCAATCTAACTTCTCAGAGCCTCGCTACTGTCCGTCCACCACGAGAACTCTGCTCCAGGGTTGCCAGATCAAAATGGCAATAAGGCCAAACCTTCTTAAAAACAAGGCCAAAAAAGACCAAATTTGACAAATTGATTGAAAACGTCATTTGCGATCAGAAAAAATGCTATCCTTCATGAAAACGAATCCCACTTGATAGGCATATGTTCAATGCCTTATTATTAAACTAAAATTTAAGTAAAAGAAATTTAAAGCATCCTCGTTCTATTCAGGAGCTATTTCGTTTGACAGCTCATTATATATCTTTTGAAATGTGTAATATCAAAAATTTATTAAAAAACAATAGAATAAGTAATTAAAAATTGTTCTAAAAGTCATTAATGAAAATAAAGTAAAAAAAGGCCAAAAATGAATTTAAGGTCAAATAAAAATTTCTAAAGCCGAGGGCTTTGCAAAAAGGCCAAATTTCCATAATTTAGTCTTAAAAAGGCCAATATGGCAACCCTGCCCTGCTCCGCCAAGTTGTCTAGTTGATGGCGGTCGCTATAGCAACTGATTATCATAGGAAGAATCCATGTTGAGTAGGTAGACGTTCATTTAAGTTAATTACATTGGCGCACTTGGCTCAAAATAGGAAGGAACGTGCAACTGCGATAAAACCGAGGAGACGAATCATCAACTACTGCCGCCAAGAATAAAATAAATCCCTGACTTCCATCGAATTCTTCCTACTCGAAATGGACATAGCGAGTTGATATAACGACCGCCGCCAACTAGACAACTTGGCGAACAGAGTTCTTGTTGTAGACAGACAGTAAATGTCGCTGCGAATGCGTGTTGAGAAAATGTATTGAAAATAAATTGTTTAAATTCACTTCCGCTCTTTTCCATAATGTCTTCCAATCTGTCATATTCAACTTAAGATCGTATTTTTATTGTTGGAACGTGGCATCGATGTGGTAAAAATGCAATAATATTTCTATAGAAGTGGTCCTCAGCATTCAAAAAACGTCCAAAGTCTTCTAGAGCAATGATAAAAGATCTGATAAGAAAATTTGATAACTTTAGCTTTGTTCAAGATAAAATCCTGGTGCATTTTATTGGTTATCTTTTCCCCAGATATAAATCCATGTGATTTCTGTCTTCGGAGTCGCATGAAAGATTGCATTAAGGGAACATACGACTCTTAAACCTCGAAAAAATGGTGGAAAACTGTCAAATTTGTACATTATATCTCTGAAACAATGCAATTCACAAACTCACTTTTTTTTCTAGAAAAATAGCTGTTCTTTCTCTTATAGTACATACATTTTCAAACCTTCATAATGGTATTATTTATTTGAGAGAGTAATAAATATGGGTATAATTTTTGGAGAAAAAATGAGATAGTCACCTTGCGCTCATGATTACGGATAAAACATTTATCTAAACACAATATTTTTGGTATCTAAGTAATCCAAACAGTCTAAGAAACTGAACCACAATTTATTAATATTTAAATTTATTTTCTATTTTATGTACCAATTTAAAATATTGTTAAAAATAGTTGAAATTTCAACTTTTCTAACCCTTCCCAAAAAACTTGGAGAAATTTGTACAAAAATGTTGTTCAATTTGTAGAACATATCAAAATACATATTCAGTAAAACTTTTATGTAAATATATTCCATAGTTCTTGAGATATCGTGCGCGCAATATAAAAAAAACACACATTTTGAGATATAGCGGTTTAAAGATATGGCCACATTCAATGTTTACGTTGAAGCGCTGATACATTTTCTTTCATAACATTCATAATTATGGGATTTTTTCAACGCGGATTGTTTTAAATTGTTCAGAAAAGACAGGAAAATAATATATATTTTTTTCATAAAATCGAAAATTTTCGAGGTTTAACAGTAAGAAGCCGAAAGACCTTATTAACCACAAAAATACTATGTCTCATTTAACAAGCATAAGAAAAAAGAATATTTGAATCTGCATCTGACAACTTTTTGTCTAGGTTGTGCTATTGAGGTTCTCACTTTGAAAGCATTACTCATCAAATTCTTTTCCACGCCCTTTTCGATAAAAAAAAGTTTGTAATGTTATCTTCCATGACTCAAATGTTATTTCAGACCAAAATTGTCGGGCAATTAAAATTCACTCTGTGTATATAGATAGGCAATTAAAGCAGGTGAATCCTGTTTCAAAATCGCCTTTTTTATCATTTAAGGGTGTCGCAAAACTATTTTTTCATAGGCATGTTATTTTTTCCAACGTTTATTGCGTTTGATCGATAAATGCATCATAAATCCTTCGAAGCACATTTTTTTTCGTGCAGATTTTTTGTGGTTAGTGGTTTTGCGCCTGTTGATTTTATAAAAATTAGTTTTTTTTATATCACCGAGGTTGTATTTCATTTCTTACGTTTTATAAGCGCATCATTTTTTTCTCTCTTAGTTTCCGCGAAAACAATTTTTCTCTTAACGTATCCAATTTTTTTTCTTTACAACGGGTTAATGAGGTTAATTAATGAGAGTTGCTTTTTTTTGTGCAACTTTTTCTTATCGCTGTATCTCCAAGTATATTTTTTCTGATTCTTCTTGCTCTTATTTGTTTGCAAATGCGATTAACGTATATTGTTCGTGGTAAATAATTGCATCGTTCAAATTCCCTTGGCGTGTAACATTTTATTTAATTGGGAAAAAAACTGTTCCTTCCCTCCCCCCGTTTTGTTTTTTAATAAGTGACGAAAATTCTTATTATTTTGAAGGAAAAAAAGTTGTCTTAAAACATGCACGAGACTATCGAATTATGAAGAAGAAATTCATAATGATATTTTTCTTCGAGCATCAATTTTTATGTTCTGTAAAGTAATTATGATAATTTTTAATGCGAAGCCCAATTTTTTAAAAATAAGTATGGTTTTATATCGTGAGCAAATCTTCAGAATATAAAATTAATGAGTGGGAACATTCTTAAAAGGTTCCAAAATTGCCGTACAAACATTTAAGTTTTTCATCATATTAAAACCATCATTAGTTAAGACACGTTGCAAAGATATTTAAAAAAAATTGGTAAATTTTGCGTCGTTTCATATAATAACTGAATTTTATGTATCGAATTGATTAGTTCACGCTTTTTATTAAACTTTTGAATAATAATCAGTTTGCGTACGAAAATCCAATTTAACGTAGTTTTCCCAACAAGGTATAAAAGTCATTTTTCAAAACATAACAAGTTTAGTGTTGTGATATTTGTAACAAATAAAAAATATATATATTTGTAAAATTGTTAATTCCAAGATTATTATTAAAATATTAAAAAAAAATTATTAAATAAAAATCGTTTGGCCATAAAAGAAAGTAATTAAAAATCGTTTGGCACCAATATATCTAAATGTAATAAAAATTGAATAGCAACGCCAAATTTTTCTTTAGCGAACGTTGCCTAGCAACGGAGAAGAAATATTTTTTAAGAGTAAGTTGATGTTAATGAATGTAATGTGAGCGTTATACATAGTTGTTTAAAATCTGTCTTTGTAGAAATCGTCAACAAATATATTATTTTTGTAAAGATGGCTCATTATGCTTCATCCAATTCAGTACAGTGTATATCTGTTTAATTAATTTCTCTGTTATGTTTTTTAATAAAAGTGAAAATTTAAAAAAGATTGCTAAAATATATACGAGACTATATCGAAATCTGTGGAAAGGGATTGTAATAAAATTTCAGTTTATTTTTTAAATTTGAAGGTTGATTCTTATGATGTTGTACAATTATTACGGAAATTTTTATTGCGGAATGCAATTTTTGTATAAATAGCTTGTATAACGTAAATTAAATGCTCAAAATTTGTGGTTAAATAACCAGAAACATTTTTAAAATTACCAAAATTCTGTAAAACGTTTAACATTTACATCGTATTTAAGGAATTGTCATTTAGCTTTTTTAACATAAATATGGTGAATTTCGATCCATTATGTACTTTTACCAATTACATATATTTGCACACCATCCAACTTTAGCGGTCGGATTTGCTATTTTTTTGTCAAAAATTAGAAGTACTATTTCCAAATATTAAATGAATCCATTATTTATTTCAAAATGTATGGAAGGATACAAAACTTAATTTTTGACGCTTATGTTGCTTATATTAGTCCTGATAATTGAATGTACCTATAGTGCGTTGTGTCTTTGACATCTCAAGGCGTTATTAAAACTTAAATTTTGGCTCTTATGCTGCTTATATTAGTCCTGATAATTGAATGTACCTATAGTGCGTTGTGTCTTGGACTTCAAGCCGTTGTGAAGCCCTGTTCCCATGGTCAGTTTTTCGGCAATCCATTTGCGTCGTTGCGAATTTGACCAGACGCACCGATCCCGCGACTCATGCACATTCTAGAACCACCCGTAAAAACTATACTAAGATCTCCGTCTCTTGACAAGCTTCCTTTGATAGATTATGGCGTCCTAACTTGCCATTTTTACTTTCTCGTATACAAAGAGAAAGTATTGTAATCGTCCAAAAAATTCGAACTCGTGATTTTGATGAATCTCCACATGTTAGACCTCCCTGACTCCCCAAAACACAATTTTGGAATTAATTCTGTCTGTGAACACGATAACTCGAAAACTATTAGAGCTAGAAGGATGAAATTTGGTATGTGATCTTTACACATAATGTGTAGGTTTCTATCAAATTTTGGACATAATCCGTCCACGGGAAGTCTGTCTGTGTTCATGTGAATACGATAACTCAAAAAATTAAATAATTGAATAGATAAAATTTGGTACACAGTTTTATCATCAGGGATGTAGGTTCGTATCAAATTTTGGACCAAATCCGTCGAAGGGTTGTATAATCGCATACTTGTAAACATAATTCCTAAACCCTATGCCATAGATAAATAAATAGGCGTTCAAATTGAAAAATTGTAAAAAATAGGCGTTCAAATTGACTATTCGGTTTCTTCACCATTCTACTACGCCGCGTTTTTCCCACTTGTGTTAGGGAATGGCGCACGTTTGTGGCGCTGGATGCATTTTTTCCCCACCTGCGTTAGGACGGATATAAGAAAGCTTTGGGGAGACCACTCCCGCTGGTTAATTAAGTGACGTCGTAATTACCCATACATACGTTAAAAGATTCATGGCCAACTATATAAATCAAGTTTTACTAAATTTGCTATGTCGACGAAAAACTATTTTTTGTATAAAATTTTTTTTTTGCAAAGTCTACAAAATTATATTAGAATGAAAATTTTTCGAATACTTTTTTTCATAAAATTTATCAATAAATGGGTTTAAAATTTTTGAACCATGAAAAATGTCCTTTCCATGGCTTTAAAGGAGGTTCACAAATTTATTAACTACTTTCATAATATGGTTTATATATATACAGAAGTTACTTTTTATCATGCTAATAAGTTACTGTTACTCTTTGCAAAAACCCACCGCTAGAAAATGTTATTCCGTGCAACGTGATCTTATTTTATGCAAAAATGTGATGATTTTCCGCATTGTGTTTCTGGCGCCTGTCAGCTGGAATATCTTTCCGTCGAATATTCTTTTCATGGGGAAATTTGAGCTCTTTTCTTTGACGCTCCTTTCCCCCGAAGTGACAAAAGGGATAATAGGATTGAAACGTATTAATGCAGGAAGGAAGGTTAAGCTTTCGAAAGTTACCTTTAGTAAGTTAATGCTGGTAAATAAATAGATGTGCTATTTTTTGGGGAAAAATAGCAATAATTTTTTTAGCTGTTAAACAAAACTTTAATATTCTTGTTGTCGAAATTCCGAGAATTCTTATAAAGTATAGGAATATGTGTACTGGGAGAAAATTGGATTATATTTTTAGTATTTATTAGCATATAAAAAGATTTTAGCAGGGAGGCATTAACTGGTTCAGCACAAATATTTTGGGTAGAATAAAATATTCTGTGTATTTAGACAACGGCTTTAACGCCTTAAGTTTCGCGCCCGTCATACTGATGTGCATCGAATGATCGCATTTTTAGGATTATAAATTAAAATTTAATCATCAATTAGCTTTATAATTTGACAAAAAAATAACGTAGAATCAGTGGCTTATCCAGAATTCAGTCTGGGGGGGCTGAGGTCATAAAAATTTTGCATCGTCGTGACGAGTATCAAACCTCATGGCTTATGTAAACCAAAACACTTTAACTTTACAGACTTCATTCACCTGACAGGAAAAATCATAAAGAGAAGTACAATACTTTCGATAATTTAATAAAAAGTACAATGAAATAACTAGACAAAAAAATGTTTTCGATCGCGTCAACGCTACAAGTACAAGAGTAATGACTAGAAAAATAGGAAAATTTTCGAGCTGCCACGTTTTCATTATTTTTTAAAAAAAGGAAATTAAGATCAAACACGTGTAGCGAATTTAAATAAAATCAAGCGTTCTGGTCTATCTCTGGGGGGGGGGGTGTATCCCGATAGCCACCCCCCGGATTCGCCACTGCGTAGAATCCATAAGCATCTCAAGTATTCTATGCTTTCTTAGATGAATGAAAACGGCAGCCCCTTTCCAAAACAGGAGGGTTCATCTTATTAGATAGCAAAGAAAATGCGATCCTTAAGGGATTAATAGTTAAAAAAAGATAAAAGATTAAACTTTTTAATACAAATAATTATATTCTTCTATAATAAGCAGTAAGAAAGCCCATTTCTCATTATATTTAAAAATTCTAAGCATTGTTGTGTGAAGCAATTTGCATAAACTCTTTAACCTCTTGACTGCGGGAACTTTCTTATATATGTG
Organism: Araneus ventricosus; assembly: GCA_013235015.1. Classification (NCBI taxonomy): domain Eukaryota; kingdom Metazoa; phylum Arthropoda; class Arachnida; order Araneae; family Araneidae; genus Araneus; species Araneus ventricosus. The sequence continues at coordinate 88,155 of BGPR01003103.1, read as the reverse complement.
GCTTATAAACCACACCCGTAGTTAAAGGGTTAATGCAATTTTTTATAGATGTTACGAAGGTCGTGGTGGTTTCAGCTTCAGGATCGAAGGGCTCCAGGTTCGAAACCTGATTCCATTGAATATCCGCATTATATATCGCACGTTAAATCCTACATAGTGGGTTAAACATCCTCCCGCTGGTGTGGTGCGGAAGTTTGGAGAGCGGAGTGCTAGCTTAAGTGTTGTCCTCGTCATCTGACCGCGGTTCATAATTACCATAATTAATATGGCTCTCCTGTTGCTTCAAAAGGGAATTTTAATAAATTTAACAAAACACAGATATTACTAAACTTCAATGAAACTAATTTGTGTGTGTTTTTCTTATAATTGTTATCCATATTTCCAGACTAGCAGTACGCGCACGGCGTTCCCCGTGGAATCAGGACTTTAACAAAATAAAAATATTAAAAAACGCCCAGAATGACACGAAAACGTTTTGAAGTGACGTATTTTGTTATGACGTATCCTGGGCTCTGCACCGTCAGCCAATGAAATTGCATGCTGCGAAGGCTTACCGAATGAAATTTTAAACGATTTCAAATGGAACAATATGATAAACATAATTTCTGTGGTATTTAAATATATCCAAAATGAATCAGAGAAGGAGGGGAAAAAAAGAGAGATGAAATCTTCCACTTCAGGTTTAAACTTTGAAGCCACATTATGTAAATAGAAGACATATTTCTTTTTTTTTCCAGTCTTCTAAAGGTATCAGACGCGAAGCAAAGGGATTATGACGTCACGTGGTTTAGACGAAACGCATGTTGGGAAAATACGTTACGCGACCTTGATTACGCAAAATCGTGAAGGGAATTTTGAAGCGAAATTTTTTAACACTTCAGAAAAAAAATTAATTAAAATTCAACCAACTGTTCAATTTTAACCATTATTGTTTTAAATCACGGAGAAACGTTATATTTAATACTTCAACAAATTTCAAATTGATATCAAAATTAAAACGGCCGAGGCAAGAAATTGAAGTTCCAAATTAAGTTTTTTAGGGTTAACCGACTATTTTTTTAAAATTTCTCAAAATTCAGTAAACTACATTAGAAATTCAAAACTAACTTTATTAGAACGGAAATCATTTATTCTTTCCGATGCTGTATCTATTTTTTTCGTACAATTATCCGAAGCCATGCTATCGAGAAATTAGTGCGAAAAATCACCCAAAACAACACAAAATATTAAATAAAAAGTTTTCTAGATTAAATTTTAAAATTCCGGCTTCTAGGTGCATTGAGTCACCATTCAGACTACCTGTGTGCCAAATTTCAAGGCTGCAAGTGCGATAGATTCGTCCGGACATCGCAAACACGCACGCAAGCATTGCCCTTTATAAGTATATATATTTTATCCGATCTTCATAATTTCTCCATTTTGTTTTCTCTTCCAACCATCTCAAATATCTCCATAAATCGAGCCTCCTTTTTAGAAATATAGGAATTAAAAATACAGCTGTATCTTCCGGTCGGGCGAGTGCGTTAATTGGGTCTCTTCGGATTCTTTTCATAGAAACAACAAAGAAAATGGGGCATCGAAGACTTGCTGAAGAGAGGTGGGGAAATGTTTCTGAAAAGAGATGGGTGGATTTTTTACTTTCTCGTATACGAAGTATACAAAGAGAAAGTATTGTAATCGTCAAAAAATTCGAACTCGAGATATTGACGAATCTCCACGTTTTAGACCTCCCTGATTCCGAAAAACACAATTTTGGAATTATGTCTGTCTGTGTGTGTGTCTGTGTGTGTGTATGTGTGTCTGTGTGTGTGTCTGTGAACACGATTACTCGAAAACTATTAGAGCTACGGGGATGAAATATGGTATGTGGTCTTTAAACATAATTTGTAGGTTTCTATCAAATTTTGGACAAAATCCGTCAACGGGAAGTCTGTCTGTCTGTATGTTCGGGGTCATGCGAACGCTATAACTCAAAAACTTGAAAAGCCAGATGGATAAAATTTTATACACAGTTTTATCGTCATGAATGTAGGTACGTATAAAATTTTGGGCCAAATCCGTCAAAGGGTTGACTGTCTGTCGGTCTGTATAATCGCATACTTGTTTAGTTTTGAAACTAACTCCCTGCGCATGCCTACTAGTGGCAATGCCTGTGCAAGGAAGGGACTCTTCGAAATTTGGCAGTTTGCCAAAAACAAATTCTGGAGTGATTTTGTAAGGAAGCAAACATTTAGGGAGTCTCGCCAGGTCCTGTTGCGCAAAAGAATGAGCAGATGATTTGAATTTGTTTTGATCCTTCAAAGCACGCGTGGTTCCAACTTTGGTTTACTTGCGACGGAAGTTTATTTGACGCCTTTTATTATTCTAGTTTTCTCTACATGTGTTAGGAGTATACGAGAAAGTTTAGGGGAGACCACTCCCGCTGGTTTTCTTCGTTGTTAGTGTTGTTTATGGATTTATTATTTGAATATTTGGTATTCTCCTCGAATGCTCTGTAGAATCGGCACTTTTATTAGATTGATAATCCAGGTTGGTGTTTCTGCTATTGATGTGGTAGTGATAAAACTACAGTAGAGTCTCCTTACAACGAAGTCTCCCTAAAGCGAATTTCTCCCTATAACGAAATTTTTAATCTGAATGTTAAATAACATTCAAAATATTCTCCATATAACGAAGTGGTTGTCTCCCTGTAACGAATTTTTTCAGACCTTTTATCTTTACGATTTTTGTCATTTTTGAAGAAAGTTGCTAATTTCTGTGCAAACAAATCGCTCACACGTGCCTGTTTCTGGAACCACTCACATTGTTCATTCCAGCGATAACACATAACAATAGAATGCTATGTGAAGGGTAGAGCAGTTGTGGGGACCTGGGTTTCTACAGAGGGAGCAACATTTCTACGGGTCAAGATTCCAAGAATCGGGGTGGAAACAGCAAATGGATGTGACAATACGCATTTTATGTTTATCCGTACTAGTACATATTATTGTCTAAATTGGTGAATTGTCTTCACTTTTGAGCATTTTATTTATACAGTAAAAATTAGTATAATTTTAATAAGTTTATAATGAATATTACTTCATTTTTAATTGAAAGTCATAATTAAATATTTTTGAACTTATCGCACATACTAAAAGGTTTATAACATTTACTTAAATAGCTGCAAAAATCTCTAATCTCGGTATAACGAAATTTTTCCTATAGCGAATTTTTCAACTGGAACCAAGCGGTTTCATTATAGGGAGATTCCACTGTAGTTATAAATAGAGTTTTGTGTACTTTTTGATTAATTTCATCAGCAAAATGGACAACTAGCGAGAGAAAAACATTGAAAATTCAGTTTGGTTCAAAACCTGATTTCATCGTATATTTCTTATTTTACTCAATAAAAGCAAAACACTTTTCTTCGGGATTTAGAAAGGTCTAAAGGCATATTGTTACAAAGTTGTAATGTCGCATTCCTGCCTCACTATTCTTATAGTTGGGGAGGGAGTATTGCAGGGGTAAGCATGGAGTGACGGGCAGTGGTCATTCCGGGACCCTTGACCTTGGCGACCAATTTGGCGACAAATCGATGATTCCAGAAAATGTGACCCTTTGCTCGATATCTCTATTAGGAAAGAAAATGCGCTGGAATGTACTAGAAAACTCCATGTGACGTCACGGCCTGTCGGGGAGAATATATAAGGGTCGCACTTGGATCAGGGAGGTGTGCGTTGATCCACTGGAACGACTTTGGAGTTTTGATTACATTGCGAGATAGGAAGCCGGTGAGATGAGCGATATTGAAAGTGCTGTTATTGTCGTTATTAGTGATTTGCTGACTGTTTGTGTTGCTAAATCTCGGAGTACTGAACTGTTATTACCTCTGAATTGTTGTCTGTTTACGTTGCTAATATGTGCAAGATCTATTGTTCCCTGCTACACATTTCCTGCTGTGTTTTCCTGCACATTTGTGAATAAACATTCATTCTCCATTATCCTGCGTGTTGGACTTTTTACACCACACACCCACAGAAGGATTTTTGTAACAATATATACACTTGCTAGTTGAACGGTTCTTGAGCTATTCGAAGAAATTATTTAAACCGTGAACCATGGGATTAATTAAATACAGCGACAAAATATGCACCAATAATCTGTTAACAATTTGCAGATTAGACGAAAAGAGTTTAAATACTAAATCTATTATAGATCTCCTACCAGATTTTCCATCATCCCTTGCAAACACCCTCAATTTCAGGTAAACAGTAACTAAAAGCGAAGTGAGTAAATGTGTGTTTAACAAGGATCTTCCACCAACTTGTTGGCACGGCGATCCGGTCCCTAACGGGCTATTCATCAATCTTTCGAACCCTACCCCCAATGGAAGATCCTTAATTGGAATGTTTTAACGACGCTAATTAATCAAATTAATTAAACTCTAGCGTCTGTTTGTTAATCATCGCTTTTCTCGTAATGTATGTCACTTTCATTAATTAAAAGATGTGGTGGTGAAGGCAGACGATTTCTCCCCATCTCCACCCCTTTCATTTTCCGGAAGTGATATTTATTTGGACGAGTCACCTTTGTCCACCTGTGAAGAATTAGCAAGGTGAGTCCGTATATGTACCTTGAAGTCATTAAAACAAGGTATGTGTAAGAAGTTTTATTTTTTGATTCCGTTTCCAGATGTTGGCCGTGTTAATGGTTCTTAATAAAGGCAGGCATTTAATTGTAATTGTGTGAATAATGTTAAAAGCACAAGCATTTATAAATGACTCGCATTCGAAAAAAATGGTGCTAAACCTTTAAAGACTCCGATGAAGAGCAGATTTTAGATTTTTTTTTTACTAATATAGATTTTTTTTAAAGTCTTCTACATTATTCGTAAATATTTCGTATAACGGAAAAAGTGATTTCTTCTTAACCGTGATTAGGTGGTCTAGTGGTAAGGTTTGGGCGGCGGGACCGGAGGGTTTTAGGTTCGAAACCCGATTTGACGTGTGTGTGAGTCTGTTGCACGTTACATCGTACGTAGTGGGTTAAACTTCCTTCTACTGGTATAGTGCGGAAGTTTGAAGAGGGATGACAGCTTAGGCACTTTCACTGGTTCAGTACTCTCCACTTGGCACTTACATTTGACCGCACTTAAGAATAAAGTGTTGCGTCCCAATATACCCCTTGTGTTGCTTTAAAACGGGACGTTAATATAACTAAACTAAATTTCACCGTGATTTCAAATATTTTTCATGTAAATCCAAGAAGGTTAATAACTGACTCTACTCCATCATTGCAAGAGAGTTTCTACTTCATCATTGCAAGAGAGTTTCTACTCCATCATTGTAAGAGAGTTTCTACTCCATCATTGCAAGAGAGTTTCTACTCCATCATTGCAAGAGAGTAATTTAACTGCTTCTGGTTTCGGTTACGTATTGCTCAAAATGACCAGGCCTTGGATAATACCCTAATATTTACCTACCCACTGGGTGTTTACCCACCCACATTGCTTTCGTATGCGAGAAAGTTTCTGGAGCCACTCCGCTGGTTTTAACATAGTCGCTGGTACGTTGATAAGCGACCTTGTCTCCTTCAAAACTCTGGAGAGCAGCGGGTAGAATTCGTAATTTAATGTCCTCGATAAGAAATTGGAAGCTTAGCCCTTGTTCACCATAACGTTTATTATACGATCACACACACAGAACTATATACATGGTTTCTAACAAGCGAGAGAGACAAGACTCGT
>BGPR01003103.1:55394-77771 GCA_013235015.1 Araneus ventricosus | reverse complement strand
GTTTAGTAAAGGTGCGCATCGGCGCGCTCACATATTATGGCAACCATTGATCGCCAAGATGCCAATTTACAGTTCAAAGGCGCCAACAGACCTAATGTTTTCTGTTGCAAGTTTATAATCGGTCACACGTTTTATAAAAGCTCATTCTCTTGCGCAAGTATTTTCATATACTAGCCGAATTCGGCGACTGGCTGTACTGCTGTAATATTACTATCCCTTAGCTATACTTGCGAAGTGGCGTAACACATTGGCGAAATTGGTCCAGTTATTGAGTTTGGGGGTTCAGTCAAAGTTTATCTCTCGATATCTTTCGGAGAAGGAGGGCGTTTAGGGCGGGGGGAGGGTAGACGACCATTGATGACTTATGGGTCATAAGTCGACATATAAAATAAAAATTGGCGAAATTGATCCAGTGGTTCGGGCTGGAGGAATTTTTTTGGTTTTGCCGATTATTTTAAATATGTAGAAAAGGATTATTTTAGAAAAATTAGCCTCACACATTTCAACGAATTGAACAACATCGATCGCATTGCTTTTTTATTGGTTATTGCCAACCTAATCGAATGGCGTAGAAGACGAGAGTTGAATTCGGTTTTCCTTCTTGGACATTGTGTATAATATTGTTTCAAAAATTGACCTGTGTGTGTACGGTGAAAACAGTCCAACAAGCAGGATAACGGAGAACGGCGTTTTATTCTCAAATATTCGGGAAAACGCAGTGCACAGGTAACGGGAAGAACAGTACTTCCATAAATTAGCAATACAAGCAGGTGGCAAATCACTAATAAGAACAACAATAGCACTTTCACTACCGCTCGGCGTCTATTAGCTTACCAGCTCGCATTGCGGATAAAACTCGAAAGAGATTCCAAAGACGTTGAAACAGTCTCGCACTCCGAAGACGTACATGACCGAAGACGATCCCAGTCGATCAACTCGTTCAAAGTCCAAAGACGATTCAACACGTTCGTGATTCGAGCACGGCGCTATTTATAGTCTCCCCCGCCAGGCCGTGATGTCACATGGAATCATCTGGAGAAATCAGGTTCTCGGCTGCTACTGGAAATATCGAGAAAATTCTAGTATTTTGAGATCCTACATGCCCCTGTAGAACTCTCTTCCCAAATATAAGACTAACATTTTCTGAACACTATCAGTGCCTTGATCCCCCTTCCAGGAATCGCTTCTTTTTAATCATTATAATTATTTTTATTATTATTAAATTATTATAACCGTTTAATAATTAAAGTTTTAATTATTATATTGCCTCTTCTCTTCATTCGAGAGATTCCCCGTCAGACTTGGCGTGTTTATATATATATATGCGAGAGAAATGTTTAACATTGATTGAAAACAAATAAAATAAACATGTTTTATGACAGGAAATATTTTTTTTTAAATTTTCATATTATTAACATATTTCTTTATTCAAAAAACTTCTTGGTTTAAAAAAAATCTAGTAGATATAATCTAGATAGATAGAAAATCTAGTTTCAAAACAAGGCACTTCTCTGCTTGTCAAACGTTACTAAACAATATCAAATTATATCATCACGATAAATAATGAGATGCATCGTAGCGTCCAAACTATATCACGCGCATGATATACCACTGACGTAATTTACTTTCTATTAAAAAACGGAAATTAATTTGAAATATATGATTAACATAATTTAAAATGTCTCGGGAACTAATGATCATAGCGAGATAAATTTTATATCAATCGATAGAAAAATTTTATTTCACTATTTTAGAGCTATTAAATTTGAAATTAGAACGACGAAGATCGAGAAAATTCTAGTATTTTGAGATCCTATATACCCCTGTAGAACTCTCTTCTCAAACAAAAGACTAACATTTTCTGAAACAATATCATTGCCTTGTTCCCCCCCAAGGAATCACTTCTTTTTAATCTTTATAATTATTTTAATTATTATTCAATTATTATAACTGTTTAATAATTAAAGTTTTAATTATTATAATAACAATAACTAAAACTTTTTAAGTAATTAATTTAAATTATTACAATTAAATTACGAGAAGGCTCTATTTCTGTACCAATCATCTGTAAATTCTTGGCCATTACAGGGGAAAAAATATTTAATCATTCCTTCTAATCTGAGTTTTCGGAAAACGCGCCAAAGACCTCGACCAACATCTATCTTTCCAGGTAAACGCTAACCAAAGCGAAGTGAGTAAGTTACGTTTAACGAGGCTGTTCCACCAATTTGTCCACATGACTATCCACCCCCTAACGAGCTGTCCATCAATCCCTCGAATGGAAGATCCTTAACTGGAATGTTTTAATGACGCTAATTAAGTAAATTAATTAAACTCCAGCGCCTGTTTGTTATTCATCACCCCTCGTAATAGACGCCATCCTCATTAATTACAAGATCTGGCCCGTGAAGCCAGGCGATTTCTCTACACCCTTACTCCCTTCGTTTTAGGGGAGTTAGATATTTGAGGTGAGTCACTTTTGTCTACCTGTAAAGGATTGGCAAGGTGAATCCGCTTTCATTAATTATGTGCGTTGAGTTTGTGGAATTTGATGGTTTGCCCGCTGTGAATGTTTTGGAGTTTGGTCTGTGTTTGAATGCACCGGACTTCCTATTACTGGACATCAAGGAAGCGGACTTCGGCCGCAGATGTTCTGACCCGAAGTGAAACCGTTGATCGGAAACTATCCGTATAGATGTATATGATTTTGTACAGTAACTTTGTTAAGGAATTCATTTAATTAATGGATTGCTGTTGGCAGAAAACCCACAAGGTTTTTGTATTGTCTTTGTTTGTTGATTTCCCGTACGGTCAGAGTGCGTATGTATTGTACCGATGGCATTAAATTATGCAAGTGCGTATTATCTTACCAGTTAATTAAAATTTCGTTCTTTACGAGAATAAATATTGTACTGTAGAGGGACGAGACTCGTGTTTATATGGAATGCCGCTGTTGAAGAATTAATTCAATTTCAGGAACCGTTTTTATTAGATGGCTAAGTTCCACGACACCGTACATTAAAAGGTACAAGACGCAAGACAGAGAACAACAACACACAAGACAAGTACACAGTAGAAGAAGAGAGAGAGGCATCATGGGAAAAACCCGGATGGCTCTAGTAGCGCCACCTACCATAAAAAGGAGAAGGGAGTGAATTGTAACCGCTACAGTACTGTATTTCCAACATTATATGAAATATGACGCCGTCCTTCCTAAACGACACAATTATTTACGATTTTTACGATAGACATTTTTTTAAACAAAGTATTTACAAACTATACACAGCATCATGGAATTCTCTTTAAAAAAGCTTTCTTCCTCGTTGCTAGATAAGGTTAATAAAAAGCAAATATTGCATTGTCATTCTATTACTTTTTGATATACAGGGTGCCTACTAAAGTCCCTTACCACCCTTTTAACTACCAAATGATTGCAGCTATCTTCATAAGAGCGGTGTCTAGTATGGTACAGTGACTATGCTCTACTGGATGAAATCACTTACAGCGCCACCTGGTGGAAAACGGTGGAGTTGGCCTTATTATCTCTAAAACAGTACGAGATAGAGGAAAAAAGTGAATTGCTAAGTTATAGAGCATCATCGATTTTGTACAAAAAGACACCTTGTGGACGAAAATGCTTAGAACAGAACGCTTAAAACACGCATTTGTTTGTTCGCGATTTCCTACACTGACACGTGACAAAAGATTCTTAGAAAGAAAGAAAAACAACTAGTTATCACAAGATACCTTTATTTTTGATGTTCAAACTACTCTCCGTCAGCTACAATGCACATCTGGACTCTTGCTTGAACTTCACGTTGCACTCGGTGTAGCATAGCGAGCCGCAAACAAACAAATGTGCATTTTAAGCGTTCTGTTTTTAGTATTCATGACCATAAGGTGTCTTTATGTTCTAAATCGATGATGCTCTGCAACTTTGTGTTTCACTTTTTTCCTCTAACTCGTACTGTTTTAGAAATAATAACGCTAACTCCACCGCTTTCCACCAGGTGGCGATGTAAGTGGTTATGAAAATAGCTGCAACCATTCGGTAGTTAAAAGAGTGGTTAGAGAATTTAAGTGGGCACCCTGTATAAATTCGTGTCAGACATTTTTTTTTATTTAATTTCTTTTTAAAAATATTTTAATAATAGTCTTGAAATGGATAATTTTACAAAATGTATTTTATTAGTTATAAATGTCAAAACATTGTCCAAGGTTGCTGGTGGCTATATTTTCCAAAGTTTGGGCTCAAATTTAGCATAAATATTGTGGACTTACATTTAAAATTTAAGGGGATATGAAGCATGCTTGGAATCCTACACAAACTCGCATCTTTGGTAGCTTTGTCGAATAATAATATCAATTTCGGCGGAATTTGGAGATCTCTGCGACATAAGTACAAAACTGTATTTGTGCTTTTACCGACTCCTGTATTTACGCATTAATATTTTACTGTGCTCTGCTCGTATTTTTACTTTCTCGTATACGAAGTATACAAAGAGAAAGCATTGTAATCGTCAAAAAATTCGAATTCGAGATTTTGACGAATCTCCACGTTTTAGACCTCCCCGAGTCCGAAAAACACAATTTTGGAATTATGTCTGTGTGTGTGTGTGTCTGTGAACACGAGAACTCGAAAACTATGAGAGTTACGGGGATGAAATTTGGTATGTGGTCTTTAAATATAATTTGTAGGTTTCTATCAAATTTTGGACAAAATCCATCCACGGAAAGTCTGTCTGTCCGCAGTCATGTGAACACTATAACTCAAAAACTTGAATAGCTAGATGAATAAAATTTGGTACACAGTTTTATCATTATAAATGTAGGTCCGTATAAAATTTTGGGCGAAATCCTTCAAGGGATTGACTGTCTGTCGGTCTGTATAATCGTATACTTGTATCTTCTAAACCCTTTGGCTTAGATAAATAAAAATTGGTATGAAGTTTGCTAATATTAATTATAGATCTGTGCTCAAATTTCGTTTCAATGCATTGAAAAAAAGATGTTCAAATTGCATATTTGTTTCAGAATGCACATTGCGATTGTGTGTTGTCGAGCGTTTCGCTTATCTTACTCAAGTTCGTATAGTTAGCTTTTGACCTTGGCGGTCTACGAAGTATTGTAGCTTCGAAAATTATGGCAACCCCCTGAACAGGAAACTTCGTTCTGACATTCTCCAGATGGAAGGTATGGTGAAATCTTGCATGATATTTGTAGTAAGATTTCGATCTCAAAAACGTTAAATAAAGTTGTGGTACCTCAGCGCGCGTAAAAATTGAGAACTTACGCAATTTTTTTAATTGTTATCGTTTTCCTTTTACACATAATCATAAAAATGGGCGCAGGTCACTTTAAAATTATAATGACTCAGAGTTTAAGAAGCAAACGGGACAAATAGTATACGGGACGTATGGCAACCCTAGTTAGAGGGAAAATGACACCTTTTTGGGAAGTATACGAGAAAGTTTAGAGGAGACCACTCCCGCTGGTTAATATATGTATTTGATCGTTTTTGTCTTGCTTTCTTTTGTGCATTCAATTATGCTTTCATATTTTTATCTTTTACTTATTGTATCTTTACTCCTACAAATACGCAAAAGTTTTCTCAAGAAATTTCAAGAAAGTAATTAGACTGCTGCCAAAATAAGGCAAATCCTTATTTTTAAGGCAAAGAAATCGTGATTACAAATCATACAAACGTAATTACAATGCTTTTACGCTTATAACATGTTTAAACCTGCGAATAGCTCCCAAGTTATAAGTATAAATATTTCTGCATTGCCAAAAATTTATACGAATTCTAAATTTCCACCTCACAGATGGTATGTGATGTGAACAAGTCAACTCACTCGCTAAATTATCGGTTTCGCCGTGTCTGGAATATTTTATTCCTGGACGGCTTCTCTCTATTTCACCCTTCTACGACATTTTTCAGAAGGGTGGTGCTGGATTTTTTAGCACCCTTTAGCGCAGGGCTCTCCTTCGGGAAGGCTATACATCACGCCGTATTCGCAATACGGTATTTTATTTTTTCCTTCTTTATATGAAAAAGCTCCCTGAGAGCTCGTTTCTCACTGTAGGGAAGGTGATAAATATAATGAAAAAGGAAATCCAGAGGGTTGTTCGCTTCTTCCGTGAATTCACTTCATTCATTTTTCAAAAGAACACTTTTTTTTCTGGAATGCCCTTTTTCTAAAACCTTTTTACGACTGCTGCTACTCGGGTTGAAATTCAACTTTGTTTTTGTTGCTGCCAGTCTCGAAATACATTTGTCATTTTATTTTTATTTTGAAAGTCTCGTTCTCATTTTTGACTTTTCGCGCCTCCTCTTCGCTAAAATTATTTTCGTGAGATTAAATTCGTTTAAAAACTTTCTTAGGTCCTTTGTCAGGCAATGGGAGATGTAACGCTGCTGACACTTGTACTAACTGAAGCGCAGTTTATCCTACAAAAAAGATTTAGGACCAGGATAATGCTTACACTGGTCTAATCTAATGATTGAAAGCTATTCTTTGGGTAAGACAGTAACAAGCAGGCCTGTAATACAATGGGAGATGCAACGATGTTTACAATTGTATTTACTGAAGCGCAGTTTGTCCTACAAAAGGATCTAGGGCCAGGATAATGCTTACACTAATGTAATCTAATGATTGAAAGTTATTCTTTGAGCAAGACTATAACAAGCAGGCCTGTCGAAAACTGCCAGTTTTCGATACATAGTATCGAACACGTGTTTTCGTTGTTAAATTAAAAAGGGAAAAAGATAATTCGTTGTTAATACGATGTCTATATATCGATTTACTGTAGTATCTTGAAATTAGAAGAATAAGCTTTTCTTCTTGATCCCCTAAATGTTATTATTAATCTTTTTCAATTAATCATTATTTATCTATTGTGCTTTCTAAGACGTTCGAATCTATGATTGAGAATTAAGGAATGAAGTGAAAGAAACAGGAATCGATGATAGTTTTTTTTCTTGCTTTTTTCACTACCATGCTAATAACTTTCTAGAACTCGAGAGATACTTTTCATATGCAATGTATAAAGAATTATTTCCACTGTCAATTTGATTTAAATATCTGGTGAAACCAACACGTGTTTTGATTGAATGAAGGTTGTAATTGAATTATCATATTTTACTTTTGAAACAATTGTTTTACACTCGAACTCAAGAAAAGGGGTACTATTAATGATAATCACTTTTCCAGTTTAGTTGAGCCGCAACATTATATCTAATTATGGCGTATATAGCCATGAACAAATTTTAAGTACTGACCACTGAAGTGTTTGGAGAAATGTATATTGACATTATTGACTCATTTTGTTCATGAAATTTATTTTTCACGGCAATGAAATTCAACAATGTTTGGAAAATTGTATGTTTGCATAATTGAGACATTTTGGTCGTTAACTTTATTTCAGTCGTTTAACATCTCTAACAGATTCAGATAATGTATTATAACTATAATTTGGGCGAAAGTATCGCTTGTGTTATAAGAAATAAGACTAACACATTTGTCGTGAAGCCTCAGTTTACTTGTAATGCATTTCCTGACAAGGTCATTAGTGCTCTGTAATCCAAATCTTTCTCCTTTCCTAAGTGCATATGAGTTAGAATTGTACAATCAAAGTGTAGATGGAGGAATTGTCGTGTATTCCTCAGGCGACTGGCTGAAGAGTAAAAAGAGAAAATTACGGATTATTTCTTTGAATTATAAAGCAAAAATACAGCTTTTATACAGTGGAGTCCCGCTAATCCGAGTCCTGTTAATCCGAGCTCCGCTTAATCCTAGGTAGCTAAAAAAATATTAATAAAAATTTGCATTGTAGCACTATCTGTCACTGGAAAAAGAATTAACATTTTTTTCCCTCTCGCTAGTGCTTAAAATTTGTCACCTGCCTGTTGAGCCGGTGATCAGTTTTTCTTGGAATTTTCGCATGATTACCGAAGAAGAAATATATGAAACTGAAGATTTAAACGATGAAACAGAAGATAATTTCGCATACAGAAGGCACGGCATTGTTAGATGTTGCCCTTTGCTATATTGAGCATCAACCAGATGCTTTACCACATAACGTTTTATTTTTTAAACGCTTGCGAGACAGTGCAGCAAGAAAGAGACTTTCTGCTCAAAAACAAACAACTTTAGATTCATTTTTTCAATTCCTACTATTAGTTCACACTCTCCCTATATATATTAATCTTGTTCAAATTTTCAATCGTTAATAAAATACTTTTTATTCATCCACTCAAGTTCAAATACATTTTTTAAAACTTGTAGCGGATGACACTTGATGTTAATACAATTTTTTCAAATATTAATTCATTAATTAAATTGAATTAATTAATTTTAGTTTTATATGGGAGAAAAAAAATTTCTAAAATAAAATTTTCTTTGTTGACATAAGTTGGAATTGACTTAAATTTTTTTATATATATATATTACTTGTTTAAACATTAAATCAAGTAAGCGTGATTATATTTAAAATACATGCTATTTAAAATACATTTTTCTATTTGCAAATCTGTTTGCTCGTTATTTTTTCGCTATTTGATCTCTCTATTTTTTCAGTTATACTGAATTTTTCTCTTCGATTTTATTATGTAGTTCGCATAATCCGAGTTGGTGTCGGTCCCGATCAACTTGGATTATCGGGACTTGACTGTACTTTCAAAAAACAATAACAAAAAAGAAGACATTAAAACGAAGATTTTCCTTAAGCTATTTTTATTTTACTTACGCTTCAAAATTTTTTTTTAAATTGCCTAAATTGAAGGTTTGCAACTTTTCAAAAAATATTTAAAAATACTTTAAGGTGACGGAAAACGTTCCTTGGTGAAAACCTGTATTTGAATGTCTTCTATCGAATGCACTTTTTTATATTGAAATGAACGCAATAATTAAACGAGTAAACGCCGAACTATTAAACCCCATATGATAACATCAAGTTCAGAAACCGTAGGCGGCGCGAAGGCAAGAGCCTTAAGATTTCAATTTGAAGATCTTTTATCCTGTTCACCTAAATGATTTTCGCGAACGGAAATGGAATTCCACATTTCCTTCGTGGATTTTCACCTGCGTGTAAGAGTGTAGCCCCTTTATACCATCCCCCCTTTTGCATTGATGGATCTCGGCTTGTTTATCTGTCCTACGGGGGAATGATTAAACATCGATCTTCCATCGGCATGCTTCCACTACCTTCCACCCTCCAAAGGGAGGGGGGAGAGAAGGAAGAGTGCGTTCCTTCTGTCATTAGCACCTTTTGATTGCCAACGAATGCGAAGCATCCGTGTAGATGCGCATGCGTATTGCTGCAAAAATCGTTCTGTGGGTGTATGGTGTATACAGTCCAATACGCAGGATAATGGAGAATGAAGATTTATTTATTTACAAATGTGCAGGAAAACACGTAGCACAGGTAACAGGAAAGTTTTTGGGAATTCAAAAATTTTATATGTTTCATTGTAAATCACCATTCATAATTTTTTCTCAAAATAACCAGGCCTTGGATAAATACTCCAAAAATATTTACCTACCCATTGGGTGTTCGTCCACCCCACATTACTGATCGTATGCGAGAAAGTTTCGGTGAGGCCACTCCCGCTGGTTTTCAACCTTCTGGTAATATTTGACGGTGATACAAACTATGGTGTATTTTCTCTAATCTTTATATAAATCTAATGTATCAAATTCGCGTCTTTCGGGCCACATGTGGTCCAGCAAACATTACAGTATGTAATAAACTTTTCAATAAAATTCACGTCTTTCGGGCCGCATGTGGTCCCTCAAACATTACAGTATGTAATAAACTTTTCAATAAAAAATTTCGTAGCTTAATTTTTAAAATTTCTTAATTATAGATAATAGTTAATAACGAACCACAACATACGCCCACAACAAGTTTATAGAAAACTGCATCTTATCAAATACGGAAAAAAGCTTAAGCCTAAGAACTGAATTTGAAACAAAATTTGAAGGTTTTAAATTTTGTAAGAAAAGTTTTGTTTGTTTTGTTTCGATTTTTTTCATGGTTATAGAATCAGTACCTAACCGTATGCAAGCGGAGATAATCGAGATCTATTGTTGTTCATATTCAAAGGCAAAATTCAATGGTTTTGGGGAACCTGAATTTTACAAATACAGTGGAATCTCCCTATAACGAAATCGCTTGATTGCAGTTGAAAAATTCGCTATAGAGAAAATTTCGTTATACGGAGATTAGAGATTTTTGCAGTTATTTAATTAAATGTAACAAACCTTTTAGTATGTGCGATAAGTTCAAAGATATTTAATTATGACTTTTAATTAAAAATGAAGTAATATTTATTATAAATTTGTTAAAATTATACTAATTTTTATTGCATAAACAAAATGCTCAAAAGTGAAGACAATTCACCAATTTAGAGAATAATATGTACTAGTACGGATAACATAAAATGCGTATTGTCACATCCATTTGCTGTTTCCACCCCGATACTTGGAATCTTGACCCGTAGAAATGTTGCTCCCTCTGTAGAAACCCAGGTCCCCACAACTGCATTACCCTTCACATAGCATTCTGTTGTTATGTGTTATCGCTGGAATGAACAATGCGAGTGGTTGCACATATGAGCGATTTGTTTGCACAGAAATTAGCAACTTTCTTCAAAAATGACAAAAATCGAAAAGATAAAGGTCAGAAAAAATTCGTTATAGGGAGACAACCACTTTGTTAAATGGAGAATATTTTGAATGTTATTTAACATTCCGATTAAAAATTTCGTTATAGGGAGAAATTCGGTGTAGGGAGACTTCGTTGTTGGGAGACTCTACTGTATTTGCCATCTAGGTTTGAAAACTCTTGAAAATTGGCATATGATTGCATTAGTGGCATTATTTCCATGTTTAAAAGTATCTATCCGTGCGAGCAATTCATTTTCACTCATGAAAGGAAACAAGTACTAGGGATGGGAAAAGCCTACTGGTGTGAACCGAAAACCGTTTTTTTTTTCGGTTATTTTTTTGTCCTGGTTATAACCGCTTATTTTTTAAAATCCAATAACGGAGTAAAAAAAAAAACGGATCGGAAGATGGGCTTGATTTTAAGTTCGATTAGACTAAAATTTACCAAGTTATGAATCTTTGAAATTGATCATCTTAGGCCAGTCAACGACAACCACTTCCTCGATGCGTCTGTTGGTTGGTGGATTACCGAAAGAGTCTTTATGAACAGATGGTTGGCCAATGGATTGATTTCCTGTGAAAACAATATTAATAAAAAAATTTGTATAGAAACGGCGTTTGTTTTTCTATAAAAAATTATTTCAAAAACGGTAATTTTGAGCGGTTATAACGGTCAGGTTAAACCGGATGTGATAAAAAAACCCGAATAACGAAAACCGGTTATTTTCGCAATAACCGCCACCCCTAACAAGTCCACTACCAAATCTATAATAACTGGTCAGATTTGGAAGTAGTCACTGCGAACAAGATATCCTTTGAAGTAGAGAAGATAGTAGCAGAGAAGAGATGCCAAGTTTCGGGAAGAAAACATTAACTTTCCCGTTCTTCATTTTTTTATACTATGTTTTCGAAATAAACCTACGTTTCTTTAAGAATTGAAGTTTTTGTTTTTTCTATTTTAATTTCGCTTATTTTTTTCGACCCACATAAACTTTGTTTATTTGTTCCATGCTAGCTAGCATTTGAGTTTCACACCCTTCATATAAATCTTTAAGTTATATAAATTGTATTTGCTACTCAAACAGTAGAAATCCCTCTTCTTATACAGGGTTCCCACTTATATCCATTACACCCCCTTAACTTCTAAACGGTGACAGATTAGGCCATAAAGTTGGTGTCTAGGTATAGTAAAAAGGCTATGCGCTATTCGATGAGACAACTTAAAACGCCATCTATCGGCAAACCTTGGAATTAGCGGTCCTATCTCGTAAACGGTGAAAGATACGAAAAAAAAGTCAATTAGAAAGTTGTAGAGCACTCTCGATTTAGTACGAAAAGATACCTTACGCACATCAATACTCAAAAGAGAATGCAAAAAATGAACATTTGTTCGTTCACGATTTCGAAAATTGTCATGTCATAAAGAATGGAGGAAAGAAACTGAGACACGTCCCTGTCTTCTGGATGATTTATTTATATTGCTCAAAATGCTCTCCGTTAGCCACTATACATATTTCCACTCCGGACTGGATTTCTCGTTTCGCTCGCGTTTCACACCTCCAAAGTGTTGAAAATCACAATCAAACAAACGTTCATTTTTTACATTCTGTTTTGAGTATTAATGTGCGCAGGGTACCTTTTCGTACTAAATCGAGAGTGCTCTACAACTTTCTAATTGACTTTTTTCTCGTATCTTTCACCGTTTACGAGATAGGTACGCTAATTCAAAAATTTGCCGATAGATGGCGTTGTAAATTATCTCATCGAGTAGCGCATAGCCTTTTCACTATACCTAGACACCGCCTAAGCTGTCACCGTTTAGAAGTTAAGGGGGGTTTAACCGATATAAGTGGGGACCCTGTATATAACTCTTTCCAAATCTAATTTGTTTAATGTATTACGTTTTTCTTTCTACTGGTGATATATGGCTATTTACAACTATCTTACCGCCGAAACATATCTTTGCTCAGATTAAGAACCGCTCCTCGATCATTTTTTATCTATCGTTTGCTCGAAAAAAGTGCACCCCCAGATCCAATTTGTCCATTTTCATTCTTTTGTCTCAAAAAGGCTTCAAGTAATGATCCTCGCCCTTACGTTAGAAAAGATTTCCATCTCCTTGAAAAACAAAGGAAGGGATTTTAAATGTGAAACTCCTTTCTCGACACGGAATGGGTGCTGTGAAACCCCCCAAACGATTTATCATGGGGGGGATGTAAGGGTGGGAAAGGAAGTTCCCAGAAGGGGTGTGAGAAATTTTCTTACTACTGGAAGAAGGAATTTGTAACTGGGAGGAGAATATAACTTTTGCTGTAAATGATACTCTTCATTTTGTTTTTAGAAAAATACCTTTTTCGTGTGTGGCAGCAGCAAATAAAATCGTGGGAGCAGAATTACCCTTCAACTGTTATTACGATAAGAGCTGGAATGCTGTTATTTAACTTAGTTTCAAACGGAATTCTAAACGACTTGGGAAGAAAAATAACACGCAAGACAGAATTCAAAAATTAAGAAGAAAATATAATTTCAGAACGAAGATTAAAAAGATTAGCACAGAATGACGTTTATAATATGTGAAGTGATGACAAATATTGCCCGAATGGTAAATAATTAAAAATCGTTTTTAGTTGAGACAAATTCGAAATTTTAATCAAAATTCAATATTCATGCATAAAAATATTTTCCGGAAATTAAATTTTAAATGAAATTAAACGACATCCAGATTTGTTCAAATTATATTTTAATGTCATCAAAATGAAAAAATTAAGTAAAAAAATTTAAAAACTCGGAATTTACGGAGTATAATAAAATTTTTAAATTGGATTTTTTTAAATTTAAAAAGAAATGTATTTAGTTTCTTAGATTATTTTTGAAGATATTTAATATAAATATATACTAATGTATCTGTATATAAAATTCCATAAATCTTAACTCGGTAATTTACAGAAAACCTTTAAGAGTTCACCATTCCTTTAAGTTGCCTTTGGCTTTAACAAACGCTCTCCTTTCTGGGTGATCCTCAGCCAAAGCGAAGTGACTAAGTGTTGTTTAACGAGCCCATTCCACCCACCTGTGGGCACAGTACTCCACCCCCTAACGAGCTGTCCATCAATCCCTCGGATGGAAGGTCCTTAATTGGAATGTTTTAACGACGCTAAATAAGTAAATTAATTTAACTCCTGCGCCTGTTTGTTATTCATCACCCCTCGTTACTGGATGCCACCGTTATTAATTAAAAGATCTAGCCCGTAAAGGCAGACGATTTCTCCCAATCCCTTACCCCCTTTCATTTACAGGGAATGATAGTCATTTGGAGTATATCTGAGTCACCTTTGTCTACCTGTAAAGGATTTGTTGTCATTAGTTATGTTCCACATTTCCCTTCTGTTGTCTTTGACTTTAACAATCTCTTCCTTCCTTCCAATCCCTTCCTATCTTCTCCTTCCTAGGTAATCCTCAGCCAAAGTGAAGTGAATCCATTTCACCCACCTGCCGGCTCAGTACCCCACCTCCGAACGAACTGTCCATCATTCTCTCGGATGGAAGATCCTTAATTGGAATGTTTTAACGACGCTAATTAAGTAAATTAATTTAACTCCAGCGCCTGTTTGTTATACGTCACCCCTCGTTAAATGGATGCCACCGTCATTAATTGAAAGATCTAGTCCGTGAAGGCAAACGATTTCTCCCAATCCCATACCCCTTTCATTTACAGGGAATGATAGTCATTTGGAGTATATCTGAGTCACCTTTGTCCTCCTTTGATTTGTTGTCATTAGTTATGTGCGTTGGTGGGGTGCTTGTTGAATCCCCGAGATAGTTGGTCAGTTGTGGCCTTGTTTTGTGCCTGGCTTTGAAAGGACCGAACTTCATCGTCCTTCACATCAAAGGACTGGACTTTAGTCGGAAATACAAACTAGCCGTTGATTGGGAGCTTTCGAATTTAGAAAAAGCCATCAGTTTAAATCAGGGGTTCTCAACCTTTTCTCCCTCGCGTGCCCCTTAATTCGTATTTCTAACTTCGCGTACCCCCTACTGTCATATCCCCCCTCCAACCATCCGTCTATGCAAATAAGTTTCTATCAATAACCGTTAAAGGCTTAGGTAAGTTTAAGAATCAGTGACTCGAATTAGTAACACTTGATGGACTTATTTTTGATTTTACATTTTATTAGGTAGATTCCTTATAGGTCTGCCTATAAAATGTAAAATCTACCTATTGCAATGGTTCTCATGACACGACTTCCGGAAAATCTCTGCAGATCTTCACCGATCATGACCCCTAGAACCCAAAACTACCCTTCGTTAAAAAGTTTATATATATATATAAGTTAAATATTTTGCAAACAATTAAAACTGAAATAACATTTTCAGTATATACACCTATTAAACCAATAATTAAAATTAAATATAAAATAATATTACCTAATTAATAATCATACCATGAAATACAGAAAGATAATTAGATTATAAACTATTACTATGAAAAAGACAACCCACATTTGGAATTCCAACAATCAAATGCCAATCGATCTTAGGAATCGATTATGTAGCATTAGATTCGCATTTTAGAGGCGCCAACCTTCTGCGAAGGCCAATTGTTGGAATATATATATATATGATTCCTTTATTGTAGTCGTTAAATAAGGAACAGGTGAGTTATTAACTATTTTTTATTTATTATTGGCGAGTGGCAGAATATATTTACATCTCGTACGCGTCTTTCAAGTCAAAAGAGAACGTAAAAACCCTGCATTCTCTCAGATAAGGGATTAACATACAGACAAGTGATCAAAGTGAAGGGAATATTAGCTATTTTTAGTAAATTACGTAAGTGTTTTAGGGAAAAGTATGGTATCAACAAGTTGCTGATTTCGCGATTTATGTGTGCGAATGGAAGCGATTAAAATATTCTTTTAGTAATGAATATACCAAAACGCGAGATTTAACATACCTCCAGCGCGGGAAAAAAAAACGAAACTGGAGTGGAATAAAAGTGACTTTGGAGTACATTAATACTGTACTAAGACTTTAAAATATATAATATTAGAATTTAATACAAAATTAAACGAGATTATCACACGCACACACACAATTTATGTCAAACGCTTTTTCCTTTTCCCCATGTAACAGGATAACTGGAGTAATTGTTTTCCATTTTTACTTTCTCGTATACGAAGTATACAAAGACAAAATATTGTAATCGTAAAAAAAAAATTCAAACTCGAGATTTTGACGAATCTCCACGTTTTAGACCTGCCTGAGTCCGAAAAATACAATTTTGAAATTGTGTCTGTGAACACGATAACTCGAAAACTATTAGAGCTACGGGGATGAAATTTGGTATGTGATCTTTACACATAATTTGTAAGTTTCTATCAAATTTTGGACAAAATCCGTCTGCGGGAAGTCTGCCTGTCTGTCTGTCCGCGATCATGCGAACATTATAACTCAAAAACTTGAATAGCTAGATGGATAAAATTTGGTACGCAGTTTTATCGTCATGAATGTGGGTCCGTGTAAAATTCTGGACCAAATCCGTCAAAGGGTTGACTGTCTGTCGGTCTGTAAACTGATTAATTTACTTTTGAAAAGAGTCTGCACGCGCATGCGTACTGGAAGCAATCTTCTGTGCACGCGAAAGCTATGGAAATAATTACGTCAGTTTGTCCTTGAGCCGGCAAGAGCGGAAAATCGTTACGCATCTCTTTGAATTTCATTCTTTACCTAGATATTTTTCAATCACTATAATGAAAAACCTTCTGACAGTCATTGAATTCTGGGTAACAGTAGGTTCGAATTTTTTTAGCTACGCGGAGGAAGGGGAAACGGCACCTTTTTGGGGAAGTATACGAGAAAGTTTAGGAGAGAACACTCCTGCTGGTTACAATAGTGTTAGTTTAACACAAAAAAAAGGGGTTAGGACGGATACGAGAAGGTTTTTGGGAGACCACTCCCGCTGGTTTTGAATCCCAGTTGTCATCATTATCAAGCATAAAATGGCGTCAGGGATATAGTATTATTTTTAACTCCCCTCATCAAATTTTACTTTAAAAATGGCATAGAGGTAGTAATGTTTTGACTCCATGGCGCCCTCTAAAACTGGCGCTCAGGGCATCTATACCCCCTTGCCCCCCCCCCGTTCGCTATAGCACTGTTTATAGTCCTTAAATGATGTTCCAGACATTTTTGTAAAGCCTCCGACTTTTTTACTTTCTCGTATACGAGGTATACAAAGAGAAAGTATTGTAATCGTCAAAAAATTCGAACTCGAGATTTTGACGAATCTCCACGCTTTAGACCTCCCTGAGTCCGAAAAACACAATTTTGGAATTATGTCTGTCTGTGAACACGATAACTCGAAAACTGTTAGAGCTACGGGGATGAAATTTGGTATGTGGTCTTTAAACATAATTTGTAGGTGTCTATCACATTTTGGACAAAATCCGTCCACGGGAAGTCTGCCTGTCTGTACGACCGCGGTCATGTGAACACTATAACTCAAAAACTTGAATAGCTAGATAAATAAAATTTAATACACAGTTTTATCGTCAAGAATGTAGGTCCGTATAAAATTTTGCGCCAAATCCGTCAACGGGTTGACTGTTTGTCGGTCTGTATAATCGTATACTGTTAAGCATTCGTTTCAAAACTGATCTCCATGCGCATGCGTACTTAGCAATCTCTGGTACCAAACGGGAGGATTACGTCACTTTGTCCTTGAGACGGAATTTGTGATGGATATGTTTTATCTCCTGTTTTGTTTTCGCTCGCTATTATAATAGCGGATCTTGCTGGAGTGTGATGGAAAATAAATATTGCTAAGTTTTAATACATAGGCATCTCTTTTAATATGATTCTTCACCTAAATGTTTTACAATCACTATAATCTGCAATGAAAAACCCTCTGATATTCGTTGCATTCTGGATTACAGTAGGTTCCATTTTTTTTTATCCGTGCAAGGGGAGGGGAAATGACAAATTTTGAGCAGTATACGAGAAAGTTTTGGGGAGGCCACTCCCACTGGTTTAAGAGACTGTTAACTTTGGCGAATATTTTAATGGGCAATTTCGCTCGCTAAACCCAATTAAAAGGTTCTCTCAACATCGAATATGGCAAAGAATCTGGGACAGACAGAGAAACGAACTTTACAATATCCAGCCTTCAATCAAAGGTTTTGGAAACCTCACTGCTTCGAAACGCGATGTCATTTTGACAAGGCTAAGAGTAGGATACACGTTTTTAACTCACCGCCACCTTTTATGATCTGCTCCACCTCCTATATGTAACATGCGCAATTGCATTTTAAGCGTTAAGCATATTTTATGTACATGCAAAAAGTTTTATACCCAAAGACAAACCCACTTTGATGCGCATATCGTTGATTTAATCGACATCATTGGGGCCAATCCTAATGTCGATGTTTTTCTCTTTTTTAAGTGAAGTTCAGTTTTTTAAAATGATTTAGTTTTAACAGTTACATTGTTTTAATTTTATTTTGTGATCTGAAAATGACGAACGTTTGGCGCAGTATGGCCAAATTGGCCCTTGTGCCATAAAACCAAACCCAATTAAAAGTAATAACCTACAACGCATTCATGGTCGCAAAGTGTTTACCGATTACATAAGATGCCGCTCATAAATTTCATTGCATAAATATTCAATTTTTTTTAAGTAAACGAAGCAAAACAGTTGTTGTCATGGAGACGCTTTCTCTCAAAAATGAAGAAGAATGCCCAATTAAAATAAAGCTTCCAAAGGAAATTTTGATGGTCGCAGCCTTTTTTGTGCTTCGTTTTCGCAATCGGCACTTGTATCGTCGTGTATTGTCTAATGAGCCGCACTTAAACGCAAGGTAATCAAATTATAATAAAAGATGGTAATGAGAATAATTAAGAGGGAGGAAATGGCAACACGCTGATCTCGTCTGCAACTTTTTCTTTTGTAGAAGGCTTCTTTTCTACTACAATGTCGAATGCTTCGTGTTTAATTTGTCATCGAATTTAAGGAACAAATTCGATTCAGCTTGTATTTTTTTCTTCTAAGAGACTAAACTGTGCTGCAACGTGACTTCAGCAGTTTCCGCCATTTTTTCCCCTCCTCTTTTACAGGAAAAAATTAGTTTGCATCTGAAGAAAAGATCCTGTTTTGCATATGAATCGTCTTTGAAGTGCAATTCTACTCCGATTGGCGGTTTTATGGTAAAATTGAGCGATTCCTTGAAAACCTTTCGAATAGTGTGTTAGCTTCTATTTGTTGATAATGCAGATGAACTGAATTTGATTAGCGCTGCCGAAATCAAGTATGAGATAAAAAGAGGGATAAAGAAAAATTTAAAAGAGATTCGAACTCTGAAACATCATAGATTCAGAGTGTGATGAACTCTATGGAAATAAAATTGGTATCAATGAAAAGCTATTTTTTGAATTTTAATATGGTGTTCAATAGTTTTTATGCGATAATATGCTCTGAAGTTATTGAGGAAAAACGTTAACATTTTGATTGATTTTTTTAATTAAGTGGACATCTAATTAGAATCTTGAAAAATCCTTCTTAGTGAGCACCTGCTACTCGGAAAATAACTTCATACCAAATTTGGTAGCTCTTGGTGCAGTTATCTGCCTTGTAGAGCGTTTAGAACGAATTCTCGGTCCCGGAAGCGAAAGGATCCAGATTCAAAACCCGATTCCATTTAAGAATCGGCGTCTATTCGAGCGTTTTGAACGAATTTTCGGTCTCGGAACCGAAAGGATCCAGGTTCAAAACCCGATTCCATTTAAGAATCGGCGTCTATAGGGACCTGGTGAACGTCGAATCTGACGTTGAGGGTCAAATATCCTGCTGATGTGTGCGGAATTTCGGACCAGAGGGGGGATGACGACTCGTGTGTCGTCCTCGTCTTCTGACCACGTTCAAAATTACGATGTCCGTTCCAAAATAGCGTTCGTGATGTTTTAAAACGGGTCGTTAATATAACTTCAGATGATTCTCAGATTCCGAAACCCTCCGCGCTTTTGCGCATGCGCCTTTCGTAGTTGATTTCACCAAAATAGGGTTGAGGTGAAAAATGGAGGGAGAGATGTTTACATTTTACTTAGCGTGACCTAACAAAGAACTCCGGAAATGCGCTCATCTTGCTCATTGCTTGTCGTACTTTCCAGAGTAAAATTGTCCAAAAGTGCTGGTTTTGGCATTTTGTAAAGTAAGCAGATTCTTTCTTGCATTAAAGTTTTCATTCTTCCTTATCTAAAACTCCAAAAGAAAATTTATAGAACGATGAAAGAAATGTGGTTTTAACACATTAACGTTCCCGCCGGTTTGTACCACCTGTGGATGACACTTAAATAAAGCAGGGTTTACAAGTGACCAATATTTTCTCGCCAATAAGTTCACGCACGCGCAACAAGTACATGCCATCGTTAATGTTATCATACGTCTCGTTATTTGGTAGCTTGTCCCGTTGTCCCAAAGCACAGCTTCAGGAAGACCAAATGTCCCATTTTCAGGAAAAGAGCTCCCACGACAACAATTTCAAACAAGAAAGCACCAAAAATCAAAAAAATCCGACGGTAATGTCTAGTAACCCGGCGATGACGGAGCATGCGCTATACGCGTCACACATATGTTAGTTGGTCAGAAGCCTCCTATCTCACACTTAGTTCTAACTTCATTACAACGCATGAAGTGACAAAATGAAAGAAACACTGGAAATATTTAAACCGAAAGACGATGGATGGAACTGTTCAAACACTTTCACGCCAATAATTTAAGTCATTCGAACTTTCGTATAATTATAGAATATATTCTATATATGCCCGGCACTAATGCACCCGTAGAAAGGGTGTCTTTTTTCTTATGAATAAGTTGTGGACGAGCTAGAAAACACAGCTGCAAGTCGCAGTTTATAAAGCAACGTTAATTACCGAAGCTAATTTTAAGAAATCCTACCAAGAATTTCATTCTTTTTTTAAATTAATACCAAATATACTGAAGCAAAAATGTGTTCTTCAGAAAAATGCAAGATCACATGAATAATTTATTTTCACGTATTTATTCCCGTTCTTTTCATTAATAAATAATCCCTCGGATAAAAATTTCGAATCTGCTCTATTGTACAGCACACGTTGAAACGACAAAACGGAGATAAAATAATCCGCGCAGGATCAGAATTCGCCAAAAGGGAGAAAAAAGAGCCAAAAGGGAAGAAAAAAGCGCCAAGCAGGATCCGCTGACTATCATGCACAGAAGATTGCGTACAGTACGGATGCGCGTGGAGATCAAAACTTAACAAGTATGCGATTATACAGACCGACAGACCGTCAACCCGTTGACGGATTTGGTCCAACTTTTTATACGGACCTACATTCATGACCGCAAAACCGTGTACCGAATTTTATCCATCTAACTATTCAAGTTTTTGAGTTATAGTGTTTACATGACCGCGGACAGACAGACAGGCAGACTTCCCGTAGATGGATTTTGTCCAAAATTTGATAGAAACCTACAAATTATGTGTAAAGATCACATGCCAAATTTCATCCCCATAGTTCTAATAGTTTTCGAGTTATCGTGTTCACAGACAGACACACTGACATAATTCCAAAATTGTGTTTTTCGGACTCGGGGAGGTCTAAAACGTGGGGATTCGTCAAAATCTCGAGTTCGAATTTCTTTGACGATTACAATACTTTCTCTTTGTATACTTCGTATACGAGAAAGTAAAAACGGAAGAAATATGTGTTTTCTTGAATTCGTATAATTATACCTAAAAATTTCAAATTGCGCCACAGGTTGAGAGTCGCTGGTGTATTGTCTAATAAACGGATATCAACTCTGTTGTAAAATCCACGAAGGCCGTTAACAGATTCACTCCTATACAGGTGAACTTGTAGTCAAAGCGAAATAAATGTTGTTCAGCAAGGAACTTCCAGCAGCTTATTCGGCGGTTGACCTACTTCCCTAACAAGCTGTCATCAATCCTACGCCGAATGGATCCTTAATTGGAATGTTTTAACGACGCTGATTAAGTAAATTAATTGCTCTATCTCTTGTTTGTTGCTGATCGCCTCTTGTAATAAAGGTCACCATCATTAATTAAAACATCTGTCTGGTGAAGGTTGTCGATTTCTCTCCATCCCATCATTTATTTGGAGTAACTAGCAAGATATTCCAAATAAATATCAGTCCCATCATTTTCTGGGACTGATATTTATTTGGAGTATCTTGTGAGTTACCTTTGTCCACCTTGAATAGAGGATGAGAAAAGCGAGTCCGCGTTCGTTAGTTATGTGCGTTGATTGGGATTTGTGTGGTATCTATGGACTTGCCAAGGCCGGACTTTCCATTCCTGGACATCAAAGAAGCCGATTTCGGCCACAGATGTCCTATGCCACAGTTTAACACGGAGCTGGAAATCAAAGGACTTGGATTTCGGTTAGAGATTCTATGCGGCTGTGTGAATGATGATTGTAAGCTATCGGTGACTGTGTTTAGTTAATTGCAATGATTCAATCTGTAGAATTATGTGCATTTTTTCCTTGGAAAGCTTACGTTTTTTTACTTCATATGCTTTTTGTTCTTTATATGCATGCTTTAAATTAAGAATTCAATTGTTTGACTTTATAAAAGATTTAGAAAGTTTTTTCTATTAGAAAAATTGTTTAGAAAGCCAACGCTTAATGAGTCTTGTCTTGCTTAATATTGCCT
>BGPR01003103.1:32895-52600 GCA_013235015.1 Araneus ventricosus | reverse complement strand
ATTTTCTTACTGTAAATCTACGACAAGGTGAAATTAATGAATTTGTCATGACACCTTCATTATTTCTATACAGACCAAAGCATCTTCTATTTTACCTAGGGGGCGCATTGGCCTAGTGGCAAGGTCTCGGCTTCGGGGCCGAAGTTGTTTCAGGTTCGAAACTCGATTCCACAGAAGATTCGCCGTGTATGTGGGGCTGTTGCAAGTTAAATCACCCACAGAGGGCGAAACGTTCTCTCGCTGGTGTGATGCGGAAGCTTGGAGAGGGTGTGGCAGATCAGGTGTCGTCCTCGTCATCTGACCGGCGTTCAAACTGTCGAGGTCCGTTCTAAAATAGCCCTCAAGTTGATTCAAAAAGGGACGTTAATATAACTAAACTCCATATTACCCTGCCCCGCAATTTAATTTTGCTTTATTAAACACTTCCCTCTCACCTAAATGCTTTTCACTAATCGGATGCCTAATTCCAAAATCCACCTGCTTGTAGGAGTACCGACACCCCCTTCAATCCCCCCTTTGCATTGATGAATGTTGGCTTGTTTATCTGCCCTGCACAGGAATGATTAATCATTGATTTCTCATCAACATGCCTACACTTCCCTTCCACCCCTTGGGGGAGGGGAGAGGCATTCGTGCTATCGTTAGCACCTTTTCATTACCGAGGAATGCAACGCATTTGTGGAAATGCACCCCTCCCCGTATCTCTGATCATTCTTTTCACCAGGGAAATGGAATTAGCTATGGCTATTGGAATAATTTTGAATCGGGAGGGGGGTGTCTTGTATTCATAGTCTTTAAGTCTTTTTAATTTTTCTTGCCCAGTGACGTAATCTGATTTTTTTCAGGAGTGGGGGGGGGTGCAAGGGGGCTCTAGGGTGTGGCATCTGGATGACTCCGAATGCCA
Source organism: Araneus ventricosus (assembly GCA_013235015.1). Lineage (NCBI taxonomy): Eukaryota > Metazoa > Arthropoda > Arachnida > Araneae > Araneidae > Araneus > Araneus ventricosus. Next base: position 51,696 of record BGPR01003103.1, on the reverse strand, counting down.
CTATTTAAAAGGTATAGAATTTAATTTTTGCGATTTTTACTTTCTCGTATACGAAGTCTACTAAGAGAAAGTATTGTAATCGTCAAAAAATTCGAACTCGAGATTTTGACGAATCTCCACGATTCGTGCAACAACTGGTCGTAGTGATAAGAACACTTCTTTTGCTAAATATAAAATTATCTTTTGCTTTATATTTTCTTTGATAATATAATTCTTTAACTGTATTTTTAAATAATATTTGGTAACACAATTGATTTAATTTGATAATTAAATTTAATCCGTTTATAAGGTTTCTTGTGATTTAGCCAACAAGTTTTTATATCTAAGCTCTCATGCGTTATAACTAATTGAAACTGATGAATAATTTGTATCGTGTTCTTGCTGAAATAACTGGAAAAAAATTAACAATTGATAGAATTAATGATTGAATTTAATTTAATATGTAGTTGAATTGGTAATTAACTAATATTTGGTATATAATTCTCATGTTAAAATTTAATTAAGTTTTTTAGTTCTTTTATTATCTTTTAAACTTTATGTCTATTTATTTGAACTTGATTCTCCTTTTGGGAGATACGTTGGTTTTTTTTTATTTTGTCGGATAAAAGATTTTCCGTGCGAATGAAATCGGATTATCCATGTATAAGTTAAAATTTAAATAGTACGGATAATCTACATTTAATTTACATTATTAAGTATAGAAGAGGTCTTCGAGATGACTCGGTTTATACTGAAAATGAATTACTGTTTAAACTAAACCTATTTCTTAATTTTTACTTTTCTCTGTGGCTATGGTATACTGTCTAGACTCCCAGGAGAAAAATATAAACAGCATTGTTTCAATTTTCTTACTTTGAAATATTACTTTGAAACGTGATACAAAATAGTGATAAATTTCTTCCATGAGCTTTTTATATAAATATGGTGGACTTTTTTCTTATAACGCTATCAATACAGGTTTGTTTTCACGTATATAATTCTTTTCTTAAATATAATTTTGCCGACACATCAAATTTCTCTTCCTGTTTGTAATAGACGATTGTTTACAACTCTCTTACCATCTAAACATATATTTGTGTCAGATTAAGAACCATTCTTTGATCATTTTTTATATCGTTTGCTTAAAAAAAATGCAAATCCAATTTGTCCGTTTTCATTCTTTTCTCGCTCGAAAACTTGAAATAATGATCCTCACCGTTACGTTAGGAAAGATTTCCATCTCTTTGAAAAATAAAGAATGAAATTTTAAATTTAAGACTTCTTTCTCGACTCTGAGGCGGGGGGAGGAGGGTGCTGTGAAGACCCAAACGATTTATCACGGAGGGTGGGAGGAAGTTTCCCGGAGGGGTAGTGAGGAATTTCGTTGCTGCTAGAGGAAGAAAGGAATTTATAACTGAAGTAGAATGTAACTTCTGCGTTTTCGCTATAAATGATGCTCGTCCTTGTTTTTCTTTTGGGGGGAAAATATTTATTTTGACTTTTTTTGTGGCAACAGCAAATAAAAGCGTGTGAGCGGGATTAGCTTTCCACAATTATTACGGTAAGGCTGTGGAAAGCTAATCCGGTAACTTAAATGTTTTTGTTTCTTTGACTCATAGCGGTAAGACTTATGAAAAAAGAAGTAGAAAACAGGAGTTCCTGTAATCCGATAATTCCATTAATACGAACTGAAATTTAAAGAAAACGGTGAAAGGAATTACATTTGCGAGTAAAAAGAAAGTACTGCCTGTTGATCGTTTTCCATAAACCAACCTTCTGCTTGAAGAAAGCGAATAACACTACGCAACTCGCACTTGGCGGGAGCATCAGTTCTACTAGCGAATAACACTACGCAACTCGCACTTGGCGGGAGCATCAGTTCTACTAGCCACGTTTACATGCCGACAGCTCAGCTGAAAATCTCGAGCTGACGTCGGCAGTAGCAGATGTTATAATTAGAGACATGCGCAATCGCCCACCGCGCATCACAACATCCTACCACCTGTCTGCTTGTTGTGCTGTTCAATAGGAGGTTGGGGGGGGGGAAGACCCTTGTATATTATATAAGTGCATGCTATCTTATGCTGTGGTGTGACCTTGATGCTTTTTCCTCCTGCAAAATGCGTATGAATTACAACTTTAAATTTAAGTGGCACACTTACATTCAATACCAAAGTTAGGATGTTCGAGTCTTGACGACAAATTTCACGTGCTATAGGCCAAGGGTTCCCAACCTTTATTACCTCACGTAGCCCTTGTTTAATCTTTATATTCTCGTATACCCCTTGCTGTCATATCCCCCCCCCCCACCCCGCCAACCATATGTCTGCAAAGAAGCTTTTATAAATAACGTTAGGCTTTAGTTAGCTGAAAAATCAAATTACTGGAATTTATAGCATTTGCTGGACATATTTTACATTTTATTGCATTTTTTCATTAGTATTAGTTCAACGCCAAAACAAATGAAATCAGTATTGTAGTAATTTCGCATTAATTTATAGGATGGTTAAAAATAACACTCTGTAAATCAGCTTTTCAAGTGGTATAGTTATTAAATAGCAAATATTAACTTGAAGGAAAAAAATTCTGTATCTTTTTTAAACTTCTTGTGTTTTCTTGTTTCCGACCTTACCAATTTTGATTTCTCGTACCCGCAACTAGTCCTTCACGTACCCCCAAGGGAACGCGTACCGCAGGTTGGAAACCTCTGCTCTAAGCCCAAATGTATGGTGGATCGTCAGTAGCATCCAGTCTCGAACATTCAATCCTCTGATTCGTAACCCGAAACTCTATGGCTAGTCATCAACGAACTCGTAAAAGGAAGTTAAAGTTAGAAAGGAAAAACCAAAATCAAGTAGCTTGTATTTTTCCGAAATAATAATTCTTTTAACAGTGGCGGAAAATTTAATGGCCTGTATCGCAACTAAACCCAATTAAAAGTAATAAGCTACAAAGCATCATTTGTCGCTAATTGTGTGCCAATTTAACAAAAAGCCGCGCACGGATTCCAGTGAAGAAATATAATCTTTTTTAAATTAAAAAAAGCAAGAAATCAAAACACTCGTTACCATGGAGACACTTTCTCTCAAAAATTGCGAGCAACGTTCCAATTAAAATGAAGTATAACATTACCGAAGTATGTTTTGATGGGTACGGCCTTTTTTTACTTCGATTTTTGTCGTTTTCTTAGTAAGCACTTATACCGTCGTGTATTCTCTAATGAGCTGCGCTTAAACGCATGGTAATCAAATTATAATAGAAGATGATAGTGAGAATAATTAAGAGGGAGAAAATGGCAACATACTGTTATCGTCTGCTATTTTTTCCCTTCTGTTTAATTCTGTAGTGTAAGCATTTTCTTTTCTGATGGCTTTTCAGTCTCTTCGCTTTTAATTTGTTATTGAAATTAATGATTTGATTTAATTCGCACTTTTTTTAGCCCGAAAGAGCAAAGTTTGATCCGATGTAAAGAATCTCAGCAGTTTGCGCTTTTTAATTCTGTCTTGAGATTAAAAAAAATAACAATGGGAAGTTTGTACATAGAAAGAGATCATGTTTAACATATGAACGTCTTCGAAGTGTAGTTTTACTCATTTTCGGTTTTATAGTTGATTTGTTGCTGATTTAAATTGTTCGAAATCTCTGTAAGAATAGGTTTCTTTGGTGATGCAAATGTTTTGAATGGCATTAGTGCTGCCGAAGTAAATAAGAAAAAAATCTGGGTGAAATGGAAATGAAATCGACGCCAAAGTATAGGTTGTACAGTTTGTAAATATGATATACAAAAATATACGCATCCGAAATAAAGAGTTGAAACGCCATTCTGTGTTAAAATAATTAATTTCATGGTGAATCATTTATATACTGTTGCAAACATGTAAAGTCGCTTCCCAGCAATGTGAGTCTTATGGTTGGGAAGAGAGTTTTACAGGGATAAGTATGGGATGACTATCAGCAGCCACGTCTGGAGTCCTGACCTCGGCGACAAACTTGGCCAGTTAGCGACAAATTTGTCGACTTTGGAGACAAAATATGGGATCTCAAAGGAGCTGTAATCTTCTCGATATCTCTATTAGCAGAGAAGATACGTTTGAATGTACTAGAAGATTCCATGTGACGTCACGGTCTGCCGGGGAAACTATATAAGAAGAGCGCTTGGACGACGGAGTGAGTTGTGGTCGACTGGGTTCGCCTTGGAGCGCGAACGTCTTTGGAGTTCTATCCGCTGTGCGAGCTAGTAAGCTGTTAGACGCCGAGCGGTAGTAGAGTGTTGATCCATGGGAACGACTTGAGGGTTTCTTCCGCAGTACGAGCTAGGAAGCTGGTGAGCTGAGCGCTATCGAAAGTGCAGTTATTGTCGTTACTAGTTATTTGCTGACTGTTTGTGTTGTTAGATAACAAAGTGCTGAACTGTTATTACCTGTGAATTGTTGTCTATTTACATTGCTAATCTGTGCAAGAACTATTGTTTCCTGTACCTGTGCTACGTGTTTTCCTGCATATTTGTAAATAAACCTTCATTCTCCATTATCCCGCGTGTTGGACTATTCACACCAAACACCCACAGAAAGACTTCTGCAACAATATGCAGCACTGCAGAATGATGCATCACCAAAAATGTAAATTATCTGTACATATACTAGCACAAATACTACCAACTGGAAAGATTATAAAATCAAGCAGAAATATGAAAAAAAGCCAACAACAAGAATAATAGTTTTAACATGGCTTTGTATGACTTCTTAATGTTATGCAAGAGGGGCTGTACATATGCATACTTTAATCACGCCATTCTTCTGCAATGAATTCCCTTTTCATGTCGGTATTCTTCGCAACCCTTACAAAGTGGACGACGAGCAACCTATCTCTGATTTAATTTGTGATATTTAGGCCCTTATTCACAACTCTTTAACACTCGGATTAAGCCTCGAATCAGTGTTAATCCCTTGATCATATGAAAATCCGTATTCTCCAACGAAAAACCCGAGATCACCGGCTGTTTTCATACCCTGTTTTTGATACACAGAAATCGGAGGGTTAACAGTGATAATCCGCGGATTTTCGTTTTACGCATGCGCACTTCTCTTCTACCTTCTATCAAAAAACAAACATGGCAGACGATGGATTGTCGTATTTAGACGATATTGAAATTTTAGAAATAATCGAAAGAAGGAAAAGATCTGTGCATTCATATAGAGCGAATGATTTGGACTGTATGAACAATGTAGCCTTTCGATCGCGTTATCGTTTAAATAAAGATACAGGTGAATCCAGTCTTGAAAATCTGAAATCTCCTATTAGATTGATTTTTATTGCCCTGCCTTTTCAGACTTTTATAGTACGTAATCAATGGACCTTAAGCACCGTTTGGGTTCGAGAGTATAGAAAAAGAGCTGTGGAGGAATAAACAAAACGATCGGCCTATAAGCGACTCAGAAATAAAAGCAGTTCTGAGTCAGCTGTTTAAGACTGACCAATGGCTGCCTCCGGCAAGTCACGTGTCGGAGGATGTGACGTCACATGCATAAGGTCCATTGCTTCGCATTTCTTTTTGAAACTCCGGGAAAAACTGTTGAACATGACAGTTAATTCCTCCCAGGCGCTTGCCTTGTCGTTATTAGTTGTTGCATCTGTTTTTTTTATTTTCAATTACCGATTTCAATTTATCGAAGAAGAAGATAAAAGCCTCGGCTTCAATTTCTGTAAAATCCTTCCTTTTATGATCCATAATTATTGCAAAACAAGAATAAAACGACAGAATCAAATTACGACGTTAGTTGATCAAAACACACGAGATAATGTTTATATTATGTCTCTGTCATCGATTGAAGCGGAACGAAAAATTTCGGCGAGATTCGTTCATTGACCGATCAAAACGTAGCTTACATTTATCTTCCAGTTAAGCCACGGATCACGTAGTCCGTTGATGGAGAATACCGAAGGACTTTGATCCAGTGTTAGAATTGATTCTCGGATTTGCTGATTCGCGATTTAATCCCGGATCACTCAAGTTTGGTGAATACTATACTCTCTAGTAACCTTGGGTGAATGCAGCCCTTAGAGAGCTAATTAATTCGCTGAGTAAAATTTGGTTTAAAAGTATCGCCTGCAGCAGGGATTCCCAACCTTTATTCCCTCCCGTACCCCTTGATTAACCTTTATATTTCACCGTACCCCCTACTTCCATATCCTCCCCCCATTACAAACAATTCTTCTATACAAAGAAGTTTTTATTAATAATATTATGGGCTTATGTTAGCTTATGAGTCGAATGTCTCGAATTAATAACATTTGCTGGATTTATTTTTGATTTAACATTTTATTGCAATTTTATAATAGTATTAGTTCAACGCCGAAACAAATGAAATCAGTATTGTAATTATTTTGCATTAACCTATAAGATGGCAAAAAGTTACACTCTGTAATGATCAATTTTTCAAGTGGTATAGTTATTAAATAGCGAGTTTTCACTTGGGGAAACAAAATTCTGTAACATTTTTAATTCCTTATGTTTTTCCGTTTCTTTTATTACCAACTTGGATGTCGAGTAGTCCCAGGGGTACGCGTACCGTAGTTTGGGAACCTCTGGCCTACTACAGCATCACTTTTTGGCGGCCATTTTGGTACCCAATAAATTGTAATAAATAATTTTATTACAGAGTAAGAAGAAAGAAATTTTTGGTGAAACACAGATTTGTTCAAGTTAGTTTTTTTCTGTAAGAAAATAAAATTTTGTCGGATACTAGCGCTCGCGCCCCGTCTGTATTGAGTCCTCGAACCGGACACAACCATCACAGAGCTTCTCAAAGATGATAGTTAGGGTGCTATACGTCCCGTATATCCGGGACTGTAACTGTATTTTTCTACTCAGTCCCATGTTACTGTTTGTCCCGTTTTCTGGAATCATTCCAAAAATTCAATGCATTTAACTAGATCACCCTCGACCAAGTTTGTGAATGGGAAGAAATGGAACGTGTTATTGTATATTTACAAGTAATAAACGTCGATGTTGGCAACACTGAAATTCTGTTCCATCAGTTTTTGGAACACCACACAGAATGGAAGATTCTTAACTAGAATGTTCAACTATACTAATTAAGCAAATTATGTGAATTTCCGAAAAAACTGCTTCTGTTAGGTATTTATCACCCCTTGCAATCGACGCCACCCCCATTATTTGGAAAAATCTGGTCTGTTAAGGCAGACGATATCTCTGTCCCCTTCATTTTCTAGTATTGATAGTTAGTTGGGAAAAAGGATTGGCAAACGAATCAACAGTCATTAATTATGTGCATTGATAGGGTGTGCAATTCCTGCATTTAACAGCTGTGGACATATTAGGCAACTTGTTTGTTGTCTGTGTTGGTGTGAAAGCATCCGACTTTACAAAGTTGGACATGAAATAGCAGACTTGTACAGAAGGTATTGTAAGTTGGACATAACGATTATTTAACTAATAAATACTAATCGCTCTAATTATCTTTTGATTCATACTGTATTTTGATGATTCAAATAAGCCGGTTAGAGCGATTAGTATTTGTAAAAGAAGTTCAAAGGGATGATTAACATAAACTGTCTGCTATATTAAAATCAATACGAAAATCGCATTTGCTTTAGATTAATATTTTTTTTGTTTTCTTAGACTATATGTACCTCCTTTATAAAACTTAATCGCTGAGTGACTTTTCGAAACTCCTTTATCTTTATCAATCAACCTTGTCTTTGTTGACTATTGGGCTGGGCCAACTCCAGTTTACCATTTTTCATGTAAGCTATCCATTTATAATCCCCCTAAAAATAAAAAGGTTACATGTTTCCACCAATGAAGCTCAAGCTAAACGCTCTCCGAAAATCTCTCTTTAGCAGTGCATGAGGTCTAACACTGCAGCATTTTTCAGAACGATTTTGCTCATGGAACATTTCGTCGCTTAAGAAGCAAGCAACAGCACCTATCTCAATTTTTTGAAATTTCAAAGACGAACGAGATACTCAACATTTCGCTACCAATAACGTATATAATGACGTAACAATAATAACGTGTAACAATACATTTGAATTTTTTTCACATCTGATATGAACATAAGACCAAAAGTTGCAACTAGATGTGAAAAAAAGTTCAGCAATATTCGTTTATTGGTTGCGAAAAATTGAGTATTTCCTTTCTCTTTGAAATTTCAAAAACATGAGATGGTTGGTGTTGCTTGTTAAGTGGCGATTTATTACAGTTGTTGAGAAGCTAATACCTTCTGTTCGTGTCCACAATTTAGCAGAATTCTTAACAGGTGCGACTTGAGGCATACTTTTTTTTTATAAGTGTCCATATTATTTTGTGCCACATTTACATCTGTTACCCTACATTATTGTCCGTTTTACTTTAATGTTTGTTTTTACAGCTTGTTTCTCTTTGGTGATTGAAATTTTTCCAGCTTATAATGTGCTTTATTTCAATCAAAGTCCATATTTGTTAAAAATCTGCAAACTATTAGGATATTTTATGAGAGTAAAAAATGTGGTACTTAAATAAGCTTTAAATTTTATTGAATGATGGTTATTTTTTAAGGCGTGAGTTTTCCTATATTGTGGTCCAAAATCCTAACTTTCTAACCTAACAAAAACTTTCCACGAGATTAAATTACAGAATTATTTTCCATTCCACGTTTCATCTTTTTAATTCTGGAAATACTTTTAGAATAAATATGTTAGAATATTAAAACGAAAGATATTACCTCAAAACTTTTGATCCGGCTTTTCCTGTTTTTCTTGATTAATTCAAATCGGATAATTCATGTATATGTGTATAATTTTTAAACTACCATGGATTAAATATACTTAAGATTTCAGAGACTTTATTAACCCTTTTAAGGGCCATTTTTCTCTAGTAGTGTTATAGTAAAATGGCTTTAGGATTGAGATTCATTTAAGAAAATGAATTCATTTAGCTTATTCGACGAACATTAATTTTTTGTTAATTAATTTTGCTAATTAAAAATTAATAATCAAATCTAGACACTTCGTTATGGTTTGAGAAAAGAAATTGGAACATCTAGGATTTTGTTTCATCGAAAAAAGTGGCGACAACTTATGCCAACCTTAAAAACTGCATTTAAAAATGAATGAATTTGGTTGTAAGTATTGTTGCAAAAGTCTATCTGTGGGTGTATGGTGTAAACAGTCCAACACGCAGGATAATGCAGAATGAAGGTTTATTTACAAATATGCAGGAAAACACGTAGAACAGGCACAGGAGACAATAGTTCTTGCACAGGTTACCAATGTAAACAGACAACAATTCACAAGTAATAACAGTGCAGCACTTTGTTATCTAACAACACAAACAGCCAGCAAATAACTAGTAACAACAATAACTGCACTTTCAATAGCGCTCAACTCACCAGCTTCCTAGCTCGCACTGCGGAAGAAACCCTCAAGTCATTCCCAATGGATCAACACTTTACTACCGCTCGGTGTCTAACAGCTTAGTAGCTCGCACAGCGGATAGAACTGCAAAGACGTTCGCGCGCCAAGGCGATCCCAGTCGACCAACACTCACTCCGTCGTCCAAGCACTCTCCTTATATAGTGTCCCCGGCAGGCCGTGACGTCACATGGAATGATCTAGCACATTCGTGGCGTATCTTCTCTCCTAATAGAGATATCGAGAAGATTCCAGCACCTTTGAGATACCATATTTCGTCGCCAAGTTTGTCGCCAAGGTCATGGGTCCAGACGTTGCTGCTGTCTGTCATCTTATACTTACCCCTGTAAAACTCTCTTCCCAACCATAAGACTCACATTGCTGGGAAGCGACTTTCCATGTTTGTAACAGTATGCTTGCCATGGCCTTATAAAGGGTCAAATACAACAAAGATCCAATTACTCGCTTAAAAAGCTTGTTTTTAAGATTTTAAAGCTATTATATCAAAAGAACTGCACACTTAGAGGTTTAGACTTCCCGTTCATTTTGTGGCACTTGCAGTTAGTCAGTTTTGTATTATGAATGCGATCGAGATCAGAGCACGGCTGGAACTGACATTTCTGCAATGCCTAATGGGACCATATGTCCCGTTTTTCGGTAGCATGTCCCGTTGTCCCCAGGCATAGCTTCGGGATGCCCAAATGTCCCGTTTTCAGAAAGAGAGCAACCCATGATAAAAATTTCAAATAAGAGGCGGGCAAAAATCGAAAAAATCCGAAGGTAATATCTAGTAGCTCGGCATGATGGAGCATGCGCTATACGCGTCACACATATGTTAGTTGGTCAGAAGCCTCCTATCTCGTACTTAGTTCTAACTTCATTACAATTCATGAAGTGATCATCAGTAATGGTATTTGCCCAGGGTTGATTGTTTATCAGTTTGTTGTTTTTGTTCGGTTTTTGGTGTTGGTTTTTACTTCGGAGAAAGGATTTTAACTTTATAGTTTGTATTGATCGTTTTGTCGCTTGGATGGTTTTGTGGATTTTTCTTTCCCTGCCGGACCGCTCAGGGCCTTACACCCTTGCGGGTACACCGGACCGGCATGGGCACTAAAATAAAATAAAAAAAAAACACCTGAAGTGACAGAATGAAAACACGGAAAATTTTAAGCCGAAGTCATTGGGCGGAAACTGTTCAAACACTTCCAGGCCAATAATTTAAATCGTACGATCTTCTGTATAAGTATTGAATATATTCTACGTCTAGCCGGCACTAATGCACCCGTAGAAAGGGCCTTCTTTCTTATGAATAAGTTGTGGACGGGCTATGAAACATAGTTCAAAGTCGCAATTTATAAAGCAACGTTAATTACCAAAGATAATTTTAAGAAATCCTACCGAGAATTTCATTCTTTTTTAAAATTAATACCAAATATACTGAAGCAAAAATGTGTTCTTCAGAAAAATTCAAGATCACAAGAATTATTTATTTTCTCGTGCTTATTCTTGATATTTTGATTAAATAAAAACTGAAGAAATATGCGTTTTCTTTAATTCAAATATTACCTAAAGATTAAAAAATGTCCCACTTTGAGGGAAAAAATAAATGGTCACTTTAGACGTTTCAGTCTACCTTTCCTGTGTCAAAATGAATGCTCTAACATCGGAAAATTCCCTCCTTTCACAAATAAGGTAGTTTATGAGGCATATTTACAGATCCTACATGGAAGAGTATGAAGTCGCTTCCCATTGGTTCTCAGCGTCATGTGACTTGCTTTCTTCTCAATGACGTCATAGCACCGCTCGTAGACGGTATTTTAATTATTATTTTCTCTTCTGCTATCGCATCATAGAGAAATCGAAACTACCTTCTAATTATGATTATTTGGATAATTCTCAAGAAAATGATGAAATCATTTTTTAAATAAAACAAAGGACGAACCTTCAGGATTGCTAAGCACTGTTTAGTTTTACGACGTCATTGAGAAGCAGGCCAAGTCACGTAACACTGAGAACCAATGAGAAGCAGTTTCATTCCCTACTATGTATGATCCATAAATATGCGTTTATAAGAGGTGAAACTAATACATTTGTCATGACGCTTGCATTTCACTTGAGTACATATGCAATAACGCAAAGCATCTTCCTGTTCACTCTGTTTGGCGATTTGTTCCCAGCTGACGTCTTCAATTTGATATCTAAGCCATACTTCCTTGTTATACCGACTTGAATGTTTTCAGCGATTCAGAAGCCATATTCCGCATTTCCGTTGTGGATATAGATGTAAGTGGACATTCATTCCCCGTTTTGTTTGTAGTGATGAATGTCGGGTTGTCTGTCTTCCTGAGGAATGACTAATCACCAATCTCCTATCTGCACGATGCGTTTAAATGATCCATATTTAGGGTTGCCATAATTTCCAAGCATTGATACGGGACGTTTAAGTGCTAAATAAACCAGCGGGAGTGGTCTCCCCTAAACTTTCTCGTATACTTCACAAAATGTGTCATTTTCCCTCTCCCTAGGGTAGCCATGCGTCCCGTGTATAAGGGTCTGTCACCGTATTTCACTACTCAATCCCGTATTATTATGTGTTCCGTTTTCTTCCTAAACTCTGTGTCATTACAATTTTAAAATGATCGCGCCCAATTTTCTAATTATTTGAAAGAAGAAAATTATATAATTAAGAAAGCAAAATCAGGTTTAAAGTGTGACTGGGCTAAAAGGGATTAGCTTCTCGCAACTTTTTTTTATTATTCTACGGGTTCATTTTATGAGATTGCTGATGATGATTGATTGCTAAGGTTATTGATGTTTTTTATCCGAGTAAAATAAGCTAAATACGTACCTACTCTATTCGTAATTTATTTATTTAGCATCTAAGCGTCCCGTATCAATGCTCGGAAATTATGGCAACCTTCCTTTCCCCGCGTATACAAAATTCGAATATACTGTATCGTCTCGTAACCCAGAATGCAATGTTTATCCAGTTGTTTCGCGTCAAGGTCGTGTTCGCCAAGACAGAAATAGCGCTTAAGTAAACCAGTACGCATGCGCATGGAGAAGCGGATTAAAACAAGTATGCGATTATACAGACCTATAGACAGTCAACCCGTTGACGGATTTGGCCCAAAATTTTATACGGACCTACATTCATGACGATAAAACTGTGTACCTAATTTTATCCATCTAGCTATTCAAGTTTGTGAGTTATCGCGTTCACATGACCGCGGACAGACAGACAGACTTCCCGTTGACGGATTTTGTCCAAATTTTGGCAGAAACCTACAAATTATGTGTCAAGTTCACATACCAAATTTCATCCCCGTAGTTCTAATAGTTTTCGAGTTATCGTGTTAACAGACACACAGACAGACAGACATAATTTTAAAATCGTGTTTTTCGGACTCAGGGAGGTCTAAAACGTGGAGATTCGTCAAAATCTCGAGTTCGAAATTTTTGACGATTACAGTACTTTCTCTTTGTATACGAGAAAGTAAGAAAATATGAAAAAAGCGGATAAGCAATGGTTTATTTTACTCTGATAAAAAATCAATAACCTTTAAGCAATCTAATATAATAAATGAAAGCGTAGAATAATAATAAAAAAAAATTGCGAGTCTAATCCTTTTTAGCCTAGTCATATATTAAAGTTTATTTTACTTTCTTAACACATTAATATGAAATTGGGCCTAATTCATTTTCAAATTATAATGACAAATCAAAGTTGCTTCAATTGTCTCCAATGACAACCTGTTTCTTTCGTCGTCAACCATCCGTCTTCAGAAAAGATGGATGGTTTTCTCTTTGTGTTGTTGACTTTGAAAGGGTGGTGCCTTATGTATGGGAGAAGAGAGAAGATTAGGACCTAGGGTTAATTGAGTCTGTGGATAGCTGTCACCATCTTTTGGAAAAAGGAGTGCCTCGTTTCCCGTGTTGAAGTGGATGAGTTTTCTGATTTTCGCTCTAGAAATGTTGTTGTTCAGAACTCTTCCCCACCAAAGTGGTACTAGGGCCATTACTGTATAGAAAAGGAACCGAGTATGCACTTAGTATCTTCCCATTGACTGATTGAGCTTCAACTTTGACACAAATGAACCAGGGGTCAAACCATATGCTGTTTTTATCAATCTAATTCATTATGTGTTTGAGTTATAGCATTCACGTGCACACGGGCGAACAGACAGACTTTCCGTTGACGGAATTTCGCCGAAAATATGATAGAAACAGTAGGGTTGGGGTAAAGACCGCATACTTTAAATTTCATCCTTCTAACCTGTTATGTCTTCGAGTTGTCGTGTTCACAAACCAACAGAGAGACATGTACTCGAGGAGATGTAAAAAGTGAAGATTCGTCAAAATGTCTTAGACGAATTTTTCGACGATTTCAATACTTTATAAATGAGAAAGTAAAGAAGAAATAAACACACACAGAGAGATCCCGTTGCAGAAATACACCCTCTTTGGAATTAAAAAGGCAGACAGTAAAATACCTGTTGCCATAGAAACGCTTTCTCTCAAAAATTAAGAACATCGATCTAATTAAAGGAAGCATACACTACCAATGATGGCTGCATCATTTTATTTTTACCTCCTTTTCGTATCAATTCCTTAACCATCGTGTGTTCTCTAATGAGCTGCACTTAAACGCAAGATAATCAAATCATAATAAAAGATGATAATGAGAATAATTCAGAGGGAGGGAATGGCAACACGCCGTTCTCGTCTGCTACTTTTTTCTCTCTTCTATTCAATTTTGTGTTATAAGCGGTTTTCTTTGCTGCTGCATTTTTAGTCTGTTCGTGTTTGATTTTTCGTTTGAATTAATATACGAATTCGATTCAGCTTGCATTTTTTCATCGATTTAGGAAGAGCAGACATTGTTCCAACGTGAGTCTCAACAGTTTTCACATTTTTTCTCCCTCTCAATTACACAAGTTAATTAAAAAAATAATTAAATTGTGAGTTCGCGTGTGAGGAAAGAAGATCTTATTTAGCATATGTGAGACGTCCTTGAAGACTAATTTCATTCTTATTTGAGATTTTGCGGTTTTTGAATTGTATCTCTGAGAGATACGAGGTTTAGGGATTTTTAACAACAAAGACTGTTATCCCCTAATTCAAAAAAATATTTACTCCAACATTCGTTTCAATCTGCTTAAAAATTAAGTAAAGTTGTCATCGATAGATGGACTAGAAAAATTGCCGATCAATTCGGTCAAGACGAAAAAAAAAAAAAAAAAAAAGGCGTCCTCCTAGAAGGGTGGCCATATTCTTTTTCAGATTTTGCGGTTGTCAAGTGCTTTTCTCTCCAGATGTGGCAACCCCTCGAATTAGGGTTGCTTTTTACCTTCTCGTATACGAAGTATACAAAGAGAAAGTATTGTAATCGTCAAAAAATTCGAACTCGAGATTTTGACGAATCTCCACGTTTTAGACCTCCCTGAGTCTGAAAAACACAATTTGGGAATTACGTCTGTCTGTGCGTCTGTGAACACGGTAACGCGAAAACTATTAGAGCTACGGGGATGAAATTTGGTATGTGGTCTTTACACATAATTTGTAGGTTTCTATCAAATTTTGGCCACACTCCGTCAATGGGAAGTCTGTCTGTATGTCCGCGGTCACGTGAACACTATAACTCAAAAACTTCAATAGCTAGATGGATAAAATTTGGTACACAGTTTTATCATCATGAATGTAGGTCCGTATCAATTTTAGGACCGAATCTGTCGAAGGGTTGATGGTCTGTCGGACTGTATAATCGAATACTTGTAAAAATTATATCTCCTAAACCCTTTGGCTTGGATAAATAAAAAATGGTATGACGGTTGCTAGAATTAATTATAGATTTGTGCCCAAATTTCGTTTCAATCAGTTACAAAAAGGCGTTCAAATTGCATATTCAATTTTTTTACTTGCGTACTGGAAGTATTCTCTGCGCATGCGCAAGCTATTCAGCGATAGCACACGAGGTCATTTTCTCATGTTTTGTTTTCTCTCGCGTACGCCCTCGCATTAGCGGAGCTTGCTAAAGAGTGATCGAAAATAAATATTGCTATGTTTTAATACATACGCATCTCTTTGAATTTGATTCTTCAACTAAATATTTTACAATCGCTATGATCTACAATGAAAAACCTTCTGATAGTCATTGCATTCTGGGTTACAGTAGGTTCGAATTTTTTATCCACGCAGGGAGAGGTTAAATGACAATTTTTGAGAAGTTTACGAGAAAGTTTAGGGGAGGCCACTCCCCCTGGTTGAATCTGCTTTCAACGGTTTGTTTCTAAATGACTTAATTTGATGTTTGATAAATTATTGTTTAAGTGATTGAGTATTGGATCTTTTTGGCATAAGAACAAGATATGATCATTCTGTTTATATCACCATGTTAAACACACGGTGATGTAGAAAGCTACAGTAAAAATGTTAATACATGTGTCAGAGTACATGCATTTTAAAACTTTTGAGGGTGTTCTTTAATTTTATAAAAGAATTTTGAATGTTCATTCATATTTAATGCATTTGTGAGTGAGTATAAATTTTAAAACTACAAGTTGTAAGAATAAACCTTTCGTAAATAGTTAGCTAAAAAATATGTCGCAGTGGGAAATTTAAAATGGTTCATAGTAAACAGCTTAAGTGTCACTAATGCAAGTTTAGAAACATACAGTCCAATTCTTTGAAAACATGTCGAAAAAACAGAAGATAATTGTACGATAATAAACGAGGCACGACTTGAAATTAGGAAAGATTAAAAATACCGCCGTGAGATAAACGACGTGGAAGTACGAGATGAATTTTAACCCGTAAAAGCCCGATTTTTTAAACCTTCCAGCGGGCGCGCCTGCACAAATTTTATGACATATTGTGCATCGTATTACATTAATATATCGTGTTGTTTTACAGAAATAAATACAGCTTTTATTTACGTTATCTTTATGCTTTTAATTATGTATTTATTAGCTTAATAGTAAACAAAGATTTTATAAATAAAAATTGCAATTAAATTTATAAAAGAACGATATAAATATGTAATACGATGCACAATGGAAGTATCTCCTGAAAACGCGCGCCCACTGGAAGGTTAAATGTTTTGTTTAATTTTTGAGTAAAATATGGGAAAATACTTTTAAAAATCCTATTTTGTTTCAAGTATGGTTTAAGGCTAAAAACAGTTTGCTGCCAACTGAAAACAGTGGGCTTTATTTCCGAAAAAAAATTTTCTTGATAAAATTGTTTAATGTCAAACACAGATGAATTTTAATAAATAATACGGATAAGGAATTTCCTTCAGCATTGTAGAATAAAATGCGGTATTCTCAAGCGCGCTAAAAAGATGCAGCCTCAAGTGAAAAACATCAATTTATTTTTATTTTTTAACAGCACTCAGGCCACCATCTATATGTTGTGAATTGATTTAATAAACATTTCGGTATTTATAATATTGGCAACAACAGGCATTAGAGCTTATTCTCGATATTTTAGAGGACAGAATTGGATATTGTTGCAAAAGTCTTACTGTGGGTGTATGGTGTAAACAGTCCAACACGCAGGATAATGGAGAATGAAGGTTTATTTACAAATATGCAGGAAAACACGTGGTACAGGAAACAATAGTTCTTGCACAGATTACCAATATAAATAGACAACAATTCACAGGTAATAACAGTTCGGCACTTTGTTATCTAACAACACAAACAGTCAGCAAATAATTAGCAACGACAATAACTGCACTTTCAATAGCGCTCAGCTCACCAGCTTACTAGCTCGCACAGCGGATAGGACTCCAAAGACGTTCGCGCTCCAAGGCGATCCTAGTCGATCAACAACAACCTCCGTCGTCCAAGCGCTCTCCTTATATAGTTTTCCCCCGGCAGGCCGCGACGTCGCATGGAATGATCTGGCACATTCGTGGCGTATCTTTTCTCCTAATAGAGATATCGAGAAGATTCCAGCACCTTTGAGATCCCATATTTCGTCGCCAAACTTGTCGCCAAGTTTGTCGCCAAGGTCGGGAAACCAGACGTGGCTGCTGCTAGTCATCCCATACTTATCCCTGTAAAACTCTCTTCCCAACCATAAGACTCACATTGCTGGGAAGCGACTTTCCATGTTTGTAAAGCAACGCTGTGCCTTTAAGGGTTAAGGTTGCAAAATCGTTTTCCTCGGATAATGGTTTTCGAAATTATCACAATGAAACATAATCATTACAAAGCGAGAAAGTGCCAGTTGCAGTCTGTCAGTGGAAAGAACAATTCTGGATACTTCTAGAAGATTTTCATGGTTGCCAATCAAAAGAGTGCGTCTACAGAATGTACTGGCAAAATTATTTTTAACCATTATGTTATTAGTAGTTCTGTGAACGTCTGACCTCGCGAATCTTCAAGTTTAGACATTTTTTTTTAATGCGAATTACTTACTCAAGTCTGTTTTTTCTTTTCAGTGTTTACAAAATTATAATTAAATGTCTTTTGTTATTATCTGTATTTATGGAAGCACTTCGAGTTCCTTTCGGGTCGTATCGTTGAAAAAAGCCGAACATTACATAAAGCAAAGACATTAAAACATCTACCATCTTGAGACGGAACCATTAACCCCTTAAGTCTCGCGCCCATCATATTGACGCGCATCGAATTATCGCATTTTTAGGCTTATCAACTAAAATTTAACCATTAATTGGTTTTATAATTTGACACAAATTACGTAGAATCCATAAGCATCTCAAGTATTCTATGCCTTCTTAGATGAATGAAAACGACAGCCCCTTTCCAAAACAAGAGGGGCTAATTTGAGACAAAAATTGCGTAGAATCCATAAGCTTCCCAAGTATTCTATGCCTTCTGATGAATGAAAACTTCAGCCCCTTTCCAAAACAGGAGGGAGCATCTTATTAGATAGCAAAGAAAATCCGATCCTTAAGGGGTTAAAAGGGTCACCATCTCGAAACGGAATCAAAAGTTAGATATACTTACGCATACATCGCTTTTAATGACTTCAAGGAGCATCCATCTCAAATTCGAAGAAATTGGAGCAAAGCGTTTGGTCGGGACTACGTAACAAACTAATATCCAGACAAACATATAAATTGCGATCTTATCTTGATGTTGAAAATGAACACTTCCGACATTTTTTTATGTATAAAAGATTATAATTTTGGTATGAGTGGATTTTAATATGTTGGAAGTATACACATATACCTTAAAAATAAATGAAGCTATGAAATCATCTGTTCCTTTAATTTTTTTCTCATTTTTAATTCTTTTGTTTTTTTTCTTTTCTAGGTAAGTACATTATAATTTGCATGACTGGTGATTCATGGGTAAGTTTCTTGTGATTTTATATTTTTTTTCTAGGTGTTACCTTTTGCCACGAGGTATATTTTACAATGAGTTAAAATATTGG
>BGPR01003103.1:11415-32885 GCA_013235015.1 Araneus ventricosus | reverse complement strand
TCAGTCAGTATTTGAATATAATGTTATAAAAGAAATAAAAATAGTTAAGCTTCTCCGTTGAGAGCCAAAAGCTAAACTTTTTCCGAAGGCAAGTATCTGAAGGTGCAATATCATGATAACTTGGAAAAAATTGATATAGCATATTTGAAAATTACTTTACCCTTTTGCTAAAGAATTCTTTTTGTATTTCTGCCTGGAAAATAGGATTTTGTTTTTCCTGCATTCTTATCTTAAAAACAAAAACAATCCTTTTTTTGTTATCCCTTTATCTTTTCCGTTGGTCATGGTGTAGTATCATACGAGTTTCGTCCACTCTATTTGCTTTTCTTCATACACGTGTACAAAAAACCTTTATTAAAAAAAAGTCGTAAAAAAAGTAAAACCCGTACTTTTGCAAAGATCAGAAAGGATGAAAAAAGTGAGTTTGTGAAAATTTTCTCCGAGAGTAATAACTCTGGACGCTCACGTTTCGACTGATGCCACCGGGGACTAGAGAAATTCAGGAGAAGTTTTGTTGGGAAATATGCCACGCAAAAAATCCTCTCACGTGTAGAAACGGGAACGCGGTGCATGCTGGGAGTTCCCTTTCTCTTTCCTTGCCTAATACTACTTGGAATTCTGAGTTCCGGGATCCATATATGGAAGAACTTCTTCTCAATCTTTTTTTTTTTTCTAGCATCTGATTAAAGTCAGATAGAGTTTATGTTGGAAGAAAGTATGAAAAGTTTCGTCTTGTTGTGTTTATTCTTTGGAAAAAAAATTAGTATTTGAAACAAAATTCATCTACTTTTTTTCAACTATACTTATAAAAGGCAATGTTTGTGCGTGTGTGTATCTGCGATGTCCAGACGAATATATCGTATTTACAGCCATGAAATTTGGCACACAGGTAGTCGTAGTGGTGACTGAATGTACCTCGAAGCCGGAATTTTAAAATTTAATCTAGAAAATTTTCCATTTAATATTTTGTGTTGTTTTGGGTGATTTTTTGCACTCATTTCTCAATAGCATGGCTTCGAATAATTGTACGAAAAAAAACAGTTACACGATCAGAAAGAAGAAACGATTTCCAATCTAATGAAGTTTGTTTCGTACGCCTAACGTAATTTACTGAATTTTGAGAAATAGTCACTTTTATGGTAATTTTTAATAAAGATTTCTTCTAATTCTCACATCTGACGTTCTAATATTTCTATAATTTTCTTTTGTTTTCAGCTTATAACTGGAACGTTTCTGTCGGATTTAAAGCAAGAACGGTTAAAATATCTTTTTTGTTTCTTTGAAATTAATTTTTCCCTGATCAGTTCAAACAGTTTCTTTTGCTAGCGAGATTTAACAGCGAGAGTTTCTCCAGACGATTCCAGAATGAATTGTTGCAATTACATTGGCCGGTGCGTGACCTTCCTCGCGACAGTTGACGTCATATGCTTACATTCCCAGCACGCATTTCTACAATCCGATTTCTCCCGGCAAGTCATCGCATTCGCATCATTGTCGAGAGGAAAAAGAAGCAGGCAAACTCAATAATATACACATTTCTGTTTTGACAAATGTCATTATCGCATAGAAAAATGAGCAGGAAGATCAATAATGTGTATCTTTTGTTTTGATTTTGTTTTCAAAACTTTTTCATGTCATTGTGGCCATTATTTCCGTCATTTTGTTGAAGTCCTGATTCCACGGGCAACACCGTGCGCGTACTGCTGGTACAATATATACAAAGAGAAAGCATTGTAATAAATTCAACTTCGACATTTTAATAAATCTTCAAGTCTGATGGAGTCCAAAAAAAACCGCATTTCTGGAGCTATGTGTGTATCAGAAAATAATTTGCAGTAAATATAAATGCCATTAATTTTATATGTTTATTTCTTATAAATTAATAATCGCTTTTATTTAAAATGGCTTCCACGCAGCTGTATTTAGTCGTCGTTCAAGCAAAAGTCACGAAATCCACAAAATCTATTTGGTGGGTTGCCTCAATGGATTACAATTTCCAATTACAGTGCACTCCCGATTATCCGGGTTAATCACCGGGAGGGATCGCACGGACAATAGAATAACACGGATAATCCGAAAACTCCTTTTCATTAAAGAAAAAATCAACATCAGTACACAAATATAAAAATTACTCACATTTGCACGCTGTATAACATCAAACTAGGAATTTTCCTTTTAACATTTACTGCTTTAAAAAAATCGGTAATGCTCTTTGTTCATGTCTTGTCGTATATCGACACATATTTTACGAACCGCAGTAATGTCACTGTAATCAAATCCTCTTTGTCCCTTATAATCTAACAAAGTTTCCACATATTGTACAGCAGCAGAATGAGAAATTGTATTTCTCTCATTTAGTACATCTTCTGCATCTGTACTAGCTGATTCTCCATTATCAAGTTTTTGAAGGATTTCTAATTTTTGTTTAACATTTAAAACGTTTCGTTTTCGTTTCACACCACTCATTTTTACCAGAAAAAAATTTCACGCTACTAACTGACGATAAACAAGACGCAAAAACTAAAGGAACACGTGCGAAAGTGAAAAAAGACGAAGAAGCTAAAGAATGACGTGTCAGGGGGCGTGTTCGTACGAGAATGAGCTAGCAGGAAGTGGATGATTCATTTTTCGGAAAATTAGGGGTTGAATCGGTAGAGATTGCACGTGGAGGAAGGGAAAAAATCTATTCTTTAGCCTCAGCCGTTACGGCTCACTAGTTTCACGGAATGAATCTCTCGATCGAGCATCAACATCAATTTTACATGCATGATAAGCATGAAAATTTTTTTCTTAAAATTTTTTTGTGATTCCGGAATAAGCACGGATAATCCGCAAACCGGATAATCCGCGCACGGATAATAGAGAGTATACTGTAATTATTTCATGTTATAAACCAGTTATTTAAACATCAGTAAACCAATCATACAAGCTAGAAAACTAAAAATATTTTTTTACTATTTTTAATAACAACTCCAGATTATTTTTAAATCGACTATGTCTCAAAAATATAGTGATTTTCACTTGAACGATGATAATTTTCTTGTTGACATTGAAAACACAGCAAAACTTCTCTAAGCGTCACTCCTTTTAAGACCGCTTTTGTTTTGGAAGGAATTTTCGGTACAGAGATATTAATATAATTATTAAATAACAATATTAAAATCTCTTTTAACGGCCACTCAAATCTATCTGGTCGCCCGTTCAACTTCAGTTAAATACATTCCTTTCGTCTCTCTGGACTTGCATCTTTAATTAAGCGAAAATTGAGGAACTAAAGAATGAATTCATACACGCAAAAACACCACCAGAAATAACAAGAATATTAAGCCTTTCTTTCCCGATGTGAAGGGAAAATGAATTTCGACCTCTACCGGCGTTGGGAATTCAAGAGTTCATTTGTGGCTTGCAGGCGTTGAATCGGATTGTTGACAAAGAAGCTACTCATATGGGTTGCGACGATAAGCAAATGAAATTTTTAGCTCAACAGACTTTAGGAAAAATAGACGTACAGTAGAACTCCGCTAATCCGAACTAATTGGGACCGGTGCCTGTTCGGATTACCCGAAATTCCGATAAAAATAGAAAAGAAAAATCAATAGATCAAGGAATAAAATATTGAAGGTATACGAATAAAAACAAAGACTGTTATAGAATCTTAAAAGTTGTGGTTTCACTTTTAGATCATAAAAAAGTATTTGAAATTTTCTTCGAAAATAGCTTTTTCTACCTTGTCGGATACTTTAATAGTCTGTGAGAATTCAGATTCATTCACAATTTGCTCATTCGAACCGTTTCATACTCAAATGTCCGTAATAAATGCTTTTCCCCCCAAAATAAATCAATTCTACGTTGAAAATGTGCGGAAACTCCTTTGATGTTAAAAAAATTGGCCAAAAAGTCTTAAATCGTTGTAGAAAATCAATGATCTTGATAAGTAGAAAGAAGCACATTTCTTTCTTCTCTTACTCCAAAGAACACTTGAGTTACCCTTCTGATCACAACATTCCTCCATCGCTGTTTGGCAACACATCTTTCTGAGATGAAAGCGCCCTCAGGCGAATGATCTCGAAAAGAAATGGCAAATTAATAATTGAAAAAGTTCCATCGGAAAGTGCAACGCCGAATACAATAAATAAATGAGAGCATTACGTATTCATTCGATTGCCAGATGAATTTTTAATGCTCCGAAGTTTCCTATCTACGGGGCTGCCATTGTTCCCGCACGGTTTCTGAAAGTAAAAAGAACTCTTATTTATATATAATGTATTTGAAGAAGATTTTCAATTGATGTTATAAAGCTGCTGGAGAGTAATCAGTAGGTATCTGAAATGAAATCATGGACGTTGGCTTGAAAAAGAAACCATAAATGTAATACGGCAAGAAAGACTTTCTTAAAAAAAAGTTGTGTCCTAAAACATTTTAGTTTGAGTGATTTTCAAGAAAATTTACTGACTGATATTCCAGCATTTAGAATCGTAATAGCTTTAAGCAAAATTAAATTTTGAGCACATTGTCATATTTTCAGAACGTTCTTTGAATAAAATAATAGGGGAATCCTGAAGCATTGAGAACCAAATCTCAATTTTTGAATTTTTGCTGAACTGAGCTAGGCCTTATACAATTCTTTTAAAACCAATAGAAGATCGAGAGAGTTATGGTATGAAGTTAGAATAGCAGATTGAAAGAGTTTTAGGTGCTCTGTACTAGATTGCAAGACATGATGTCTAATTCAGTTTAGTGAAAATTATGGATTGGTCTGATTTGGTTCCATGCATGATGCAGATATATTCATTAAAAAAATTCATCATGATTAAATTTTCATTTTTATACTTAAGGTATCCGAACACGTTCGGAGCACTTTTTTCTTAAATTGTGAAATAGAAACACCAAAATATGTTTTTTAGATTCGAATTTAATAAAGATTAATATTAGCGTATGATTTTTGAGTATAAATTATTATAAATTTACAAAATTCTTGAATTTCTGCTGCTTTTTAGAGGAAATTCCCCAAAACTTCAAACATGCTACAGGTCAAACTCTTGTAATAATTCAAATAAAACTAATACTAAAATAAACTACATACTATGGACTAGTGCTTGTACTAGAATCTTAACATTCTTTGGATAAATAAAAATTTTAGAGCTAATCGAACAATCATTATAAGATTTTCAGCAAATTTTCTATGTCATTTTTCAAATAAAAGACCATAATTTAAAAAATATTGTTACAATATACATTATTCTAGTACATTCACTAGAGAAACATTTGAAGAAAGTGTTCACAAAATTTCAGAACAATCGAATGATAATATCTTTAGTTATCATGTTTGAAGTTTGAAAAATATGCATAAAATCTAATTTTGAGAAAAATCAAATTTTAGTTTTTCCACGCGCTCAAATTATGTATCTAAACTTTAAAAAAAATTCCTAAAAATATACTGACATCATATTAGCTTACAAAAAAGGAGTTGAAAAGAATTTTTGACAGGTTTCTGTTCCTTTAAATGACAACTTTCGGCTAATTAAACGCCCACTTCCGGTTTTCGGTTTATTATAAAACAATTAATATCTCATCTTCTAATTAACGTACCGACAAAAGTAAATATGTTTTAGAAAGGTTAATGAATGAACTATCGAAAACATCAAAAATTAAAAAAATAGAATTTTGGTCGAAAATCGACTTTCGAACGTGTTCGGATACCTTAACAAAAACAAAAAGCTAGCTCTGGTATTGGACAAAAGAATTCTCAAAACGGCTTTTGTAAGTTGGTGATGTTAAGTATGATGTTATATGTGGAGATATTATTAAACTTCCCTCAGCATATTACCTCGAAGAACAAGATACTTGTTAAGCAATTCTTGATTTCAAAGCAATCACAGCTAACCAAGTAGAAGAAAACGTATATTGGCTGTTGGTCGCTCGTGTAATACTAATTGTAACTGGCTGTGACTGGTCTCGGAGGCCTTGCCCTCTAAAGTTGTGAACATTCAGTAGAGGTCATGCGACAAACTGCGATGCGTCGCTAACGAATAATTCTCCTTATTATGTTTTCTTTAATTAAGAAATTATGTGTGGAAATTTGTTCGTGTTAAGCAGAAATAAATAATTGTTAGACTAATTGGACTGTTTACTAAACCATATCAGACCGCCCCCCCCCACACACAGCTGTGAGAAAGGATCTGTCCATCGAACTAAATAATTCCATGTTGAACTTGATTCCCGTCAAGGAACAGGGAATAGATTTATGAGAGCATTGACTGCGTCTTAGGTGAGGATTCCCAGAATCAACTCTCGTATCATGAAGAAATTTTAAATAGCTTCACTCCAACAGGAATGCCACCTCATAAACTGAGGTTTAAAAAAGTTGCAATAATAATGCTACTGAAAAATTTGATGACTTCCTAAGGCTTGTGCAATGAGATAAGACTAGCAGTGATAAAATTACAACGGAACATTATTGAAGATGAAATGATAGGGTTACTACAGAAATAAATAATTGTTACACTAATTGGACTGTTTACTGAACCATAACCGACCCTCCCACAGCTGTGAGAAAGGATCTGTCCATCGAACTAAATAATGCCATGTTGAAGCCATTTGATTCCCGTCAGGGAACAGGGAATAGATTTATGAGAGCATTGACTGCGTCTTAGGTGAAGATTCCCAGGATCAGCTCTCATATGAAGAAATTTTAAAAAGCCTCACTCCAACAGGAATGCCACCTCATAAACTGAGGTTAAAACCAGCGGGAGTGTTCTCTCCTAAACTTTCTCGTATACTTCTCCAAAAAGGTGCCGTTTCCCCTTCCCCGCGTGGCTAGAAAAATTCGAACCTATTGTTACCCAGAATCCAATGACTATCAGAAGGTTTTTCATTATAGTGATTGAAAAATATCTAGGCAAAGAATGAAATTCAAAGAGATGCGTAACGATTTTCCTCTGTTAACGGCTCAAGGACAAACTGGCGTAATTCGCTACTCCGTAATGAAATTCTTCTCCGTTCTTCCAGTACGCATGCGCGTGGAGATATCGGATTCTCTTCAAAAGTAAATTATACGGACCGACAGACAGTCAACCCTTTGACGGATTTGGCCCAAAATTTTATACGGACCATTCATGACGATAAAACTGTGTATAAAATTTTATCCATCTGGCTTTTCAAGTTTTTGAGTTATAGCGTTCGCATGATCTCGAACATACAGACAGACAGACTTCCCTTTGACGTATTTTGTCCAAAATTTGATAGATACCTACAAATTATGTGTAACGACCACATACCAAATTTCATCCCCGTAGCTCTAATAGTTTTCGAGTTATCGTGTTCACAGACAGACAGACATAATTACAAAATTGTGTTTTTCGGACTCGGGGAGGTCTAAATCGTGGAGATTCGTCAAAATCTGGAGTTCGCATTTTTTGACGATTACAATACTTTCTCTTTGTATACTTCGTATACGAGAAAGTAAAAAGTTGCAATAATAATGCTACTGAGAAATTTGATGCCTTCCTAAGGCTTATGCGATGAGATAAGACTAGCTGTGATAAAATTACAACGTAACATTATTGAAGCTGAAAAGATAGGGTTACTAAGCACGGTCACAGTGGTGGAGGGGCGACGGGGTATACATACCACGGGCGCCAATCTTATTGGGACAAAATATTAGTGCGTTTATGTCAATTTTTAAAATCAAATATGAAAAGGGGGTGCGACATAGTATGCTGCCTTGGGGCCTCATGCAGCTTTGCTAAGCCTGTGAGGGGCGGAAAAATGTCCCGGTTCCACTAACCCTCGTTACACCACTGGACCCTGACCAGACTATCTAGAGAGGATGTAGTCTGTTTTATCCTGCAGTGCAAGTGTCTTTTGCGTCCAGTGGTGTAGTGACTGGGACATACCGGACATCAATCTTGGTGGACTGTGGAGGCAAAATATAAGTTGTACTTATATTTTGTTGTTACTTATGTTATACTTACTTTTGTTGTTATTTTTTTGTTGTTACTTATCGAAGTTGACTGAGATGAGGGGGCGCGAAAAAATATTATCCTCCGGGTGTCACTTACCCTTGGCTATGCCACTGCACCCTGAAAAGAAATCATTTTAATTCCTAAAATACCATTCTTTCCATCAGACAATAATATGCCTTTTAGGTTTAAAAGGTAGTTTTCTCTTACGCATGGTATTTTCATTGACTATAAATAAATCTCATGGTCAAACTTTAGATAAAATTTATTTAGTATTTACCAAGCTTGTTTTTACTCATAACCAACTGTATGTTGGTTTGTCCAGGGCCAGGTCATTTTTATAGTACTACTGAGGTCTCTCCGATCAAAGAGGTGGCCAATCGTGTTTACAGAGAGGTACTGCGAACATGAATATAACGCTTATGAGATAGCTCAGTATATAGGTTACATTTCGACCTGGGAATGTATTAGTTTTTAAATGCATATCAATTGTTTTAACCGCTTAACTTAACAGCCCGAGAATACTCGTGCATCGAATTATCGAAATTTTAGTCTTATGAACTAAAATTGAATCATTAATTAGCTTTATAATTTGACACAAAAAATATGTAGGATCCATAAACATCTTAAGTATCCTATGCCTTCTTAGATGAATGAAAACGGCAGCCCCTTTCCAAAACAGGAGGGGTCATCTTATTAGATAGCAAAGAAAAATATTCAGTTAAGTGGTTAAAGAATTAACAGACACATCAGACCTACTGATTATTTACATAATTGTAGGCATGTTGTTCATCTGAAAATTCTGTCTTTATCCACTCTTCTTGCACTTTAGGAATTTCCATGGATAGTATCATTTGCCTGCTAAATTGGTCTTCATGATGCTTTCGTAATATAGAAAAATGGTCCTTTTCAGGGACAAACCATTTTATTCTGTGCTGACTAAGGTGAAAGCATAAAAAAGAAATCAATTTAGAAAGGCCTTTCATTTGTGCAAAGACGTAACACCACAAATTCCTTATTAGCAACTCTAAAAATAATTTGCTTTTAGGATTCTTTTTATATATCTTATCTACCTTTCAGTTAAACTTTCATAATCTTGTTTGTTAGTTTTATTTGAATGTTGAATTTGCCTTCTAAACACCAGTAAAAAATTTATATATTACTACGAAGTTTACATTTGGACCTGGGCTTCTTAATAACCTGTGCTTTCAAATTCAAAAAATTAACTTTTTAGTGCCTGCAATTTTTTCTCTAATTTAAAAATTTTTCATTCGATATCAAATGCATTTTTTGAGTAAATCAGATCGTTGCTATAATTTAAAGTAACAGATTGATATTAAAGCCCAAAGAAGAAACAGAATTTGAAAAATCAAATAGACATTGCTGAACAAAGAATTTTTGAACTATTTTGGGCAAATAACAAAAGAAAATTGGTTTTTTAACAATGATATTTGGCTGCATGAAATTTTTATGATGTAAAAATCGTTACGCGCAGAATGCAACGGCGGTTAAAGTTAAGTTTAGAATACGGAGCCGTGTCTCCACAGTTTGCATCGCCAAATTTTTGACACCAAGAGGAAAGCTGTTTAGCGATGTTTACATTTATTTTGGTGGCCCAGTGACGTTTAAATTAGTGTCTGGCGCGCGCATCATTAATTTGGAGTTCTGCGCTTCGTAGCTTCGTCTTGATTGGTCAGCTATGCGCTAATTTAAATTTTATTGGACGAATTAATATAATTTGCACAATATTTCGTTTGGAATTTAACGGTTTTAATTTTGACAGTTTACAGAATTTTTTAAAAGAAGGTAGATTCCTAACATTCAATGAAGAAGAGAAGCTACTAGTTTCCGGCTTTGCTGAAAGCGAAGCCTCTGATTTTTAAGTTAAAAAAAATATGCCCGGTGCGCGAGAGAACAATAAAATGCTCATGCTCACCCAAAACAAATGGTCTCGCATCGCCAAACCATCTTGCCCTTGACGACAAAAAGTTGGCGATGCAAAGCGAAGAGTAATGGCTCCGTACCCTAAACTTAACTTTCACCGCAACGGCTAATGCAATCAAGCCAGACAAAGACTATACAGACGAATCAAACCTAATACATTACCATGCTTAGATATTTCCAACTAGAAGTTCGAGTCTTCTTTAATTTTTTTAAAATTTTATTTTTGAAATACAGAAGAATTTGTGCAAAGCCAGGAATAAAGTTAAGATACATTAACAATCAAAATTTGCTTTGAGTCAATTATATACATTATTTATTATTACGATATATTTATTATAAAATTCTACAAACAATCACAATCACTTACAGAGTTCACTTATAGTCAAATATCCATAAATGAAAAGTTAGTCTTTCACAGCTAAAATTTATTCAACGTATTTAACATTAAATTGTAAAAGATGGTAGGGTATATCTAGTATGAATCCAGGGGGGGGCTACTGGACAACCCCCCCCCCCTGAGCTTTTCAAAAAAATAACTGCAACGGTTTGTCCTAAATTTTCATTTAATAAAATAATAAAATCGTGACAACATTACTTTCTGGCTTGAGAGGCTCGAAAATTTTAATACTTTTCTAGTCATTCTACTCGTACTTGTAGCGTTGAAGCGGTCGAAAACATTTTTTGTCATTTTATTTCATTGTGTTTTTTATTAAATTATCGGAAGTATTGTAGTGTTCTTTATGATTCTGATTGTCAGGTAAGCAAAATCAGTAAAGTTAAAGTGTTTTGGTTTACATAAGCCATGAGGTTTGACATTCGTCACTACGATACCAAATTTTTATGCCGTCAGCCCCCCCCCCAGACCCGAATCCTGGATTCGCCACTGGTGTATTAAAACAATTTTATTTGGTACTTCTATTCAACTTTCCATTAAGCGATAAACCATGTCACATAATTTTAAAAACAAAGGCTTTATTGCTTTTAAAATTAATCATTAAAGTCATCAAAGCGGTAGTTATAGTAGTGAAATATTCTCGTAACAGAAAACGATAATTTTAAAGCCCATCTCTCGACTTTGATTACAAACACGGATTCTCTATCTAGTGTCATTTAAGGGTTGAACAGCTTCTATCTTATCAAAAACAATGCTCTGCTTTCCAAAATATTTTAAAACTCTTAACTTGACTCTCAGCGAGAAATCATCTTGCAATATTCAACAGCTCAAGCCCTTCAAATGTAAACAACCTCATTAACGTTGCCACTTTACTTCGACTAAATCGCCTCATATGTGTGCGAGGTTGAAGTTACACTTCGTTGAAAGAAGCTTCATTAAAACTGCCTCCATAGTTCCGAACTTTTTTCTCCTTCCATTTCGGCGATGAATTTTTATCGTCTGCAGGTAATTTAATCGATGCGTCGGGTCACGTGATACGGGTATTAGTCCTTTATTAATGAGCTTATCTAGCGGATGATGGTAAAGAAAAAGAACATTTTCCTTCTTCCATTCACGTGTGAATATGTATGAATAGTTTTTCTCTTCTGCTTGACTAACAGCAGCTATCGTGCGAGTCTCCACCGAGCTATTCATTTTCCATTATCGCCGTGGCAATAATGGAGAGCGGAAAGCATTATCTAGTCAACGTCAAGCGGTATCTCTGACGGATATCTAAATTAAAGTTTATTCATAACCGTAATCACTTTGAAATAAAGGGTTGATTGCGGGAAGTATTTATTACTGAGCCCGCTAAGACGGAGTGTTTGTGTATTGTCGCATTTACGACCGAAGTTCTGAAGGATCCTTTGTAAAGGCGGGATTTGGGGTTACGGCAGTTAATTTTGCTTTCTACTGGTATTTCGAAAAAGATGGAAGTTGTTGAGATCGCGAGTAACGATTCTTCTCGATCAAAGTTTTGTTACGGTTTTTGTGTATTGAACGGACTTCAATCAAGACGACAGAAATTTATTTACAGTTGTTATTTACAGTGTATAAATTCAGAAACAATTCGGTCTTCAATAGACTACTTCAGCCCAAACTAGCTTACTCACAGAGCACGGGAAAAATCCAAAGCGCTAAGCCGCAAATTAGCTTCGATTCTCGGCCAAATTCGGCAGCTTTGCCTCGGTCAAAAACACTGATGATCGCGAGTCACGCTTACTCAAAAACTGACTTCTCGGCGATTGCAGCAAGATTTTTTATATACCCTCAGGCGACAGCCGAATTTTCTAGAAACGAGTGGAACTTTCGTAACACCAAGTCGCCAAATATATCGACAAATTCGTCGCCAAGTAGCCCAATTTGGAGCGAAAGACCTGGCCAAGAAGCCAAAATATGTTCAATTTTACAGAGTTCGTAACATTATTTACATATATGGTGGTGCGAAATTGGCATTGACATCCTTGTGTTCTTTAATAACACTTATTGAGGAACATTCATCGTCTTTTGTATGAACGACTATCCGTTTTGCGACTAGTAGCACTCTAAATTGAAGATTACTAATATAATAGCCCAGATCTGTCTCTCGGAAACGCTCTGACGTCACTAACAATAAAATTCGCGCCATACCACTGTGGGACTTTAAACAGCATTATTTTATTTTTAGAAAACCTAAATTTCAGTAATTTTAAATTTAAAAGAGTAATTGTCGTTCTAATTTCAAATTTAATAGCTCTAAAATAAATATAAAATTTTCTATCGGTTGATATAAAATTTATCTCGCTATGATCAAAATAGTTCCGGAGAAATTTTAAATTATATTACTCATATATTTTAAATTAATTTCCGTTCTTCAGTAGAAAATAGTGAATTACGTCAGTGGTATATTATGTGCGTGATATAGTTTGGACGCTACGATGCATCTCATTATTTATTGCAATCGTGATGATATAATTTGATAATATTTTTTGTCAATGTTTGACAAGCAGAGAAGTGATTTGTTTTGATTAGAATTCCTTTTGAAATTTTAATTTTTGACTAACGCTTGACAAGCTGAGAATTTCATGGTTATTGAATTATAATAAAATTGTTAAACAACGAAAAATACTTCATACGGGATGCTGTTTGCCAAGAGGTTTTTTGAATAAAGAAATATGTAAATAAAAAATATTTCCTGTCATAAAACATGTTTATTTATTTGTTTTCAATCAATGTTAAACATTTCTCTCGCATATATATCTATTTAAACACGTCGAATTTGACGGGAAATCTCTCGAATGAAGAGGAAATTTGCACCCGTCATACCATGACTCGAATTTATAGAAATTTCTTGTATTTTGTAGAAATTTTAATGTTTTCAGGAACTGATTAATTATTGTTCTTTTCTATCTCGAGTCTTTTAGAATGCCGTAGATTTGTTTTCAAAGTTACAATGACTAAATAATAACTAATATTCAAATATAAGGACTTGCTTCCTTTAATACTGCAGAAATGAAGACGATACTAAAAACATTTAGCATCTTCGAACTTTATTGCACAGTACCTTATTTCTGAGAGTTTGTGTCATTTCAAACTTATTTATACCTGTTCCTCCTGGACCAATTCAAAATTAAATGTTCCATGTAACCGTTATTTCTTCACGAAACGCGTTTTCTACGTCAAAAATGTGCGGAAACTCCTTTAGGGTGTTGAAAAAAAATGCCAAAAAATATCCTAGGATGATCTAGAAAATCAATGTTCTTTGTAAGAAGAAACGAATATTTCTTTCTTCTTTTACTCAAAAGAACACTTGAATTAGTTTTGATCACAACATTCCTCCATCTCTTTTGGCAAAAATTCTATCTCATACAAAAGCGCCCTCGGGCGAATATTTTAGAAATGGCAAATTAATAATTGAAAAAGTTGCAGCGAAAAGTGCAACGCCGAATACAATAAATAAATCAAAGCATTGCGTTTTCTTTCGATTGTCTGATGAATTTTTAATGCTCCGAACTTCAGCATCTACGGGGCTGCCATTGTTCTCGCACGGTTTCTGGAGATAAAGAGAGCGTTGCTTATTTATATTTAATACAACGGTGGAAGATTTTCAATTGCTTTTATAAAACTGTCGGAGAGTAATCACTAAATCTGAAATCACGGGCGTTGACTTGAAAAAGAACGCAATGCAGGATAGAATGAAACAAGGAAAGTTTTTCTAAATAGAATTATGGCCTAAGAGATTGGATTTGGGGTTATTTTTCAGCAAGTTTGATGGTTTGAAGTTTCAGTTCGTGAAGTCTTAAGCAAAATTAAAATTTAAACGCATTCTATAATGCATTTTCGCGATGTTCTTTTAATAAAATGCTATAAAAGGAGCATATGACGCGTTTAGAAGAAGAGTGGATCAACTTACAGTTTTCGCTAGTAAGCTAGGCCTCATATATTGAAATGGAAAATATGTTTTCTTTTAAAAACAGAGGAGATCAAAAGTGTTTTAGCAGCTCTTGTCAAATGGTTAATTTTCAGTATTTATAAAATATGATGCTTAGCTCAGTTGAGTGAAAAATATGGGTTGGGCTTAACTAATTCTCAACACTTCGTGTATGTTAGTATTTGTGACCCGGACTAGAATTTCGGATACTTCACTGACTGGTGTCTAAAATTCCCTTTAATGAATTTCTACTACTATGTCAGTAGTGTATGTGGGCATTCATTATTTTTGTATTTTATTTCTGAGATAAAGAAGAAATGCTCGAGTTAAGAAAGATATAAATTACGACACATTGATAATGAAAATTTCCTTTATTTTATTATTTAATATGTTTTATTTATTTTGTATTTATTTATTACAGAACTTACAGCAGATCACAATCGCATATGAGATTCACATGTATTCAAAAATTCATTTTCGCAATAGTTAACTTCTTGTAGCACAATATTTCCAATGCATTAAAATATAAAATATAGGGTATTTTTTTACTAGTCATATTTCATACTTCAATTTAAATTTTCCTTAAGTGATAAACCAAATTCATAATTTTTGAAACAAACACATTAGTGCTATCATAATTAATAATTAGCCTTATGGAAGTGGTAGTTAAACACTGAATTATTCTCTTAACGCGAATCGATAACTTTAAAGCTCAGTTCTTGACTTTTATAACAAACGAAGATTATTCCGCAAGTATCGTTCAA
Organism: Araneus ventricosus; assembly: GCA_013235015.1. Lineage (NCBI taxonomy): Eukaryota > Metazoa > Arthropoda > Arachnida > Araneae > Araneidae > Araneus > Araneus ventricosus. The sequence continues at coordinate 17,873 of BGPR01003103.1, read as the reverse complement.
GGCGAGAAAAGCTCTCATCGCATTAAAAACAATGAACGGCTTTCCAGAATAATATAAAACTCTAACTTAACTCCCCGCGAGTAATTTTCCTGTGATATTGAACAGTTTAGGCTTTTCAGTTTCGAGCAATCTCAGTAACGTTGCCATTTTATTTCTACTAAATCGCCAGATGCGTGTGCGAGATTAAAGTTACAGATACTTCACTGAAAGTAGCTTCATTAAAATGTCAGCCATTGTTCCGGAAGTTTTTTTCCCCCTTCCATTTTGGGGATGATTTTTTATCGTCTGCAGGCAATTTAATCGATGCGCTGGGTCACGTGATATGGGTATTAGTCTTTTATTAATGAGTTCGTCTCACAGCTGATGGTGAAAAAGAATTTTTTCGCACGATTTACGGGTGAGAATGTAAGGATAGTTTTCCTCTTCCACATGACTAACAGCAACTACTATGCGAGACAGAACTATTCATTTTCCATTATCCTATGACGATAATGGAGAGCGGAAAGCATTATCTAGTCGACGACAAGCGGTATCTGTCGAAAATCTAAATCAAAGTATATCTGTAACCGTGCTCACTTTGAAACAAAGGGTTAATTATGGCCCTCATTTACTACGGAGCCCGTTAAGGCTGAGTATTTTGGGATTGCCTAAGTTCGCAGGACGCAAATACACGAGTATGAATTGAATTCTTTGCTGAATGATTTAAGAAAATAACTAAAAAGCGAATTATAAAATAAATATGTTACGAAGCTGTAAAGTTGTTTCCCTGAGATGATAATCTTGGCGCATACTTGGAGAAAAATTTGGCAATAAAAGGAATTTTCTAGAAAAATCCTGAACTGTCGCCCTATCTCTACTGGCAGCCAGTAACTTCATGAACCTTGTAGAGATTACATCATTTCCTATGTAATGACGTCACTTCCTGTTGACAAGTTATAAAAGCATGCTCTCAAACCAAGAATAGTCGATTGTAAATTGATCAGCAAGCAAGCTGGTGAGCTGAGAGATTCTGAGCGCTATTGAAATTTGCTGTAGTTGAGATTTATTGGAAATCTCTGTTGTGAATTCGTACAAGTGCAGATTTGTTATCTGTGCTCCGTTTGTTTTCTTAAAATATCCGTAAAATAAAGAGCTTTATTATTTTTTTATCCTGCTTATTGGACTGCATTCGCGCCCACCCACAAGAATAATTTTGTTACAATATGACTCAAACAAATATTTACGTAATAAATCCTTTTTATCAAATTAATATTGCTATAAATTTCGCTCTTTAGCTTTATTGTCTGTCCCGATCAACATCCGGAGCCTTTTAAAAGATGCCAAATCAGAAATTTCTTAGCAAGAGCAGTTCAAATTAACATGTATTCCCCGTTTCGAAGTTTAAAAAATTCCAGCCGGTAATTTGGCTTTCTCTCATTTGACATTACCCGTTGAACGCGCAATTCCTGGGTTGATTGTAGATGTGAATAATTTGAAGTTCATCTACAGGTATACACCTGATTGATTATCTCCTTTATCGATTTAAAAAATATTTGAAGACTGCAACGAATAATTTTTTATATATTTCCTGAATGTTTTCAACGATGTCTACTTACGAACTCACAGTGTCTTGGCCTATGAAGAGGACAGCGCCAAACTTCGAACAAGAATGGCTGAAAAGAGTCGCCAATAACCTCGTCTCCAGGCAAAAACAATTCATAGGATAGTGAAATTCATCAGTGAAAACAAAGATCTTTTTCGACCTTCCTAGCTTTCAACTTTCCAGCGATCTTAACCAACAAGCTCCAAATGACCAGGCATTCCCCCCACCCCAACCACAAAAAAAGGAAAAGCTTCTAAGGAAAAGAACACTATTACAAAATAATTACTAATATAATAAATAGCCCAGATCCTTCATTAACGCTCTGACGTCACCAACAATAAAACTCGCGCCATAGCACTGTGAGACGTTAAACAGCATTATTTCATTGTTAGACAACCTAAATTTCAGTAATTTTAAATTCAAAAGAATAATTGTCGTTCAAATTTCAAATTTAATAGCTCTAAAATAGTGAAATAAAATTTTCTATCGATTGATATAAAATTTATCTCGTCATGATCAATAATTCCCGAGAAATTTTAAATTATATTAATCCTATATTTCAAATTAATTTCCGTTTTTAATAGAAAGTAGTAAATTACGTCAGTGGTATATTATGCGCGTGATATAGTTTGGACGCCACGATGCATCTAATTATTTGGTGCAATCGTGATGATATAATTGGATAATATCGTTTGACAACGTTAAAGTTTACACAAAAACATCTGAAGTACAAGGAAAATTGTTAAGCAACGAAAAATACTTCACACGGAATGTTGTTTACCAAGAGGTTTTTTGAATAAAGAAATATGTAAATAATATGTAAATGAAAAAATATTTCCTGTCATAATACATATGTTTATTTTATTTGTTTTCAATCAATGTTAAACATTTCTCTCGCATATATATCTATTTAAACACGTCAGATTTGAAGGGAAATCTCTCGAATGAAGAGACAATTTGCACCCGTCAAACCATGACGGGTGATTTTCTAGTAGTATAAGAGTGTACATTTCTGTGCTATATATTGTGCAAATATCTGGGGGGTTTTTTGTATTGTATTTTGTTTTGAATAAAATTCCCGCGTCTTGCCCATCGAACCTTTCAGTGCCTGGACTGGTCACGGTTACAGGGGTTAGAGACGGCGTTCTGTTGTGTCAACTTACGAAATATTGTTGCGAAATGTTTTATAGTTGCTTTTTTTCTAAGTCTTTAGATCTACTCTTATGTAATACATTTACTCATATCAAAATTTACTTTTGACCAAGGGTATCACATGACATTAAAAGCTTTGCTCAGGAACTTATTTTACACTTTGGAAAAAGAGACTCCAAAGTATTTTAAGTTCTTTTAACATAATCCATCACTCCTACCACCGTTTCCATCGGACAGAAGTTCCCTGCTTTTTCCATTCTTAAAACAATATCCGATTCAAAAAATGTTTTTCCCTTCTTTTGTAAACCACGTCGATAAGTCCAATAATGCTTTCTGTTCAGGAACATTGTCTTTTACAAGATCAAAAAATCAAAACCTTCCAGAAAAGCTTTTTTGAACCATAAATATCCTGTTCAAGATGGCGGACTGTCAAGCAGGTATCATTTCTGGCGGCTGCCTCTCGTGGAAGTGGCGTTAAAATGTCACGACAAATACCGGTGCCACTCTATCTGATGGTATCGATTGTGTGATATCAATAACGTGGATGAACATGTTTCCGGAGTTCTTAAGAAGTGTCGTTCACGAATTTATGAACTCTTAATGCCCTTTGAGTGCTTCTAGGTACTTCCTAGGGTTTTATTGGCTCTCTTCTCTTGTTTCTGGCCGGTAAGTGGCTTATCTTGGCATGCATTTGGCGAATCCTCTGGAGACTGTGGCGATGTTCTATGTTCCGTGACGTCATTTCAAAATGGGCGGAGCTTTTTCTGTTTGATGAAATTGATAACTTTTGAATCTGACAGCTAAGAGAAGATTCCGGTAAGATGTGGGTATCAGGGATTCTATCTTTGAAAAATTAATGATTATTTGGGACAATGGAGGGATTTTAAGTATCATAAAATCCTCTTGAAATAACGGCGCTTTTCTCTTTATTTAAAATTCACTAGGTGATAAATGTTGTTCATGACTAGAATACTTTAGAATGTTTAAAATCTTTTATGGAATGACATATGAAGGATATTTGAGAAGCATAAAGTGCGTTAGAGATTTTTATAATTTTTTCTTGTCGTTTAAAATTCATCCGATATCATTATTATAGCGCTGTGTAATGTTCAATACATTGACTCCCAAAATTTAATATCATGCTTACTCTGTTGAAGTTTAAAATTTACAGGAATAATACAGGGAATATATAAAAGATTCATTCATTTTTAAAATGCTATATATTTCAAATGTATTTTTACACAAATCTTTCTGTGGGTGTATGGTGTAAACAGTCAAACACGCAGAATTATGGAGAATGAAGGTTTATTCACAATGTGCAGGAAAACAGGTAGCACAGGTAACACGAAACAATAGATCTTGCACAGATTAGCAACGTAAACAGACAACAATTCGCAGGTAATATCAGTTCAGCATTTCGAGATTTAGCAACACAAACAGTCAGCAAATCACTAATAACAACAATAACAGCACTTTAAATAGCGCTCAGCTCACCGGCTTCCTTGCTCGCACTGCAGACGAAACTCCAAAGTCGTTCCAGTGGATCAACACTCACTGCTCCCTGATCCAAGACTGGCCCTTATATACTCTCCCCAACAGGCCGTGACATCACATGGAGTTTTCTCGTACATTCAAGCGTATTTTCTTTCCCAATAGAGATATCGAGAAAAGGGTCGCATTTTCTGGAATCGTCAATTTGTCGGCAAGTCGCCAAAATGATCGCCAAACTTGTCGCCGAGGTCAAAAGTCCAGGCCTGGATGCTGCCAGTCATCCCATACTTACCCCTGTAAAACTTCCCAACCATAAGACTAACATTTCTGGGAAGAGACTTTCCATGTTCGTAACAGTATTATACGTATGAATATGACTGATATATGAAAATAACTGCAAATTCATCAAGTTTTCTACAACTCATATAAAATATTTATAATATTAAAGCTTCTATAATTTATGTAAAAAATAGCTAAATTTATTTTTAGAGAAAATGGGCATATCAAAAAATAAAAAGACAAAGCTGTCAGATGCTGAAATTCAGAAGAGAAGAGAGTAGAAAAAATTTAATACCGGACTTACTAGATTGTTTAAGGAATATCATATATTTATTTATTAATAATCTAGTATATAATCGATTACTTTCCTGTGTGCAAAATGTTGACTTTCATTTTTTTGAAATTGTTTGTAAATATTATTTAACTAATGCACAGTCAGTGCCATTATTTAAAAAGTGCCATTTATTCTAAAATGTTAAATTTTCTTGCATTGGTTTTTAATAACTAATTTTATCGTTTAATTATAAGAAATAAATCTGTACCAAATCTGCCCAATAATTAGTCAATTGTACTTTCGTTTAAAATGTAAAAGTTCCGTCGACTGTCATGTCTCCTTCGTAGACAGGTCAAAAATTTTAAAACTAAAAAAAATTTAAAAAAAAACGGTGAACAATAAAATAGAAAACCACTATTATAAGGTTATTTATTAAGCTTCAATGGAAACATCAATGCAATTTTTAAGATTTTTTACATACTTTTGTAAAATAATTTTTTTTTTTTTTGCTATTTATACCTTTTTTATGAGAATTACCCTAATATAGTCTATAAGAAAAAGAGACAAAAGAAAAGCTTCTGCTGATGAAAAAAGTGAATTTGTGAAGATTTTCTCTGTGCGTAATAACTCCGATAGCTCACGTTTCGACTGATGCCTATGGGAGAAGAGACATTCAGGAAAAGTTTTGCTGGAAAATATACCGCGGAGAAAAATCTTCTCACGCGTGGAAAAGGGAGCTCGGTGTATGCTGCGTGATTCTTTTCAATTTTTTTCTCTTATGCCTAAAATTGTGATTCCGGGATTCATATATGGAAAAACTTTTTCAAGATTCGGTGTGATCTTTTTCTTTTGACATCCTATGGAAGTGAGTCTGATTTTTTGTTAGAAGAAAGTAGAAAAGTTTTATTTTGTAGTAAACAATACATACTGATCGTTTCAAGATCCCAAGACTAGCACTTTTTGACGATTTTACTCCGGAAAGGGGTGACAGGCAATGAGTGAGATGAGTGCATTTCCGGAGTGCTTTGTTAGGTCCCGCTTAGTAAAATGTAAACATCTCCCCCTCCACTTTTCACTTCATCCCTACTTTGGTGAAATCAACTTCGAATGGGGCAAGCGCAAAAGCATTGAGAGTTTCGGAATCCGCGAATATGCAGTATGTTGTTTTGCAGGTCTTAGTTTTGATCTGAATGAAATAAAAACATACAAAATTGAAATTTATTAGTTAGAAATAACAGGTATTACAAATTTATATGAAGTTAAAAATAGAAAATTAAATTGTTATGTAAAGGTAAGTTTATTTTGTGGAGATCGCATCCTATCTTATTGAATCGATTTTATTTATTCATTGATTGATTTCTTCAAAGCATGTAGCTATCCGAGAATTGCCATGCCGAATACTACATAAAAAAATAAATATGTGGAAGCTCATTGAATGCGGTTAAAAAATTTCTTTAAAAAAATTTTTTGACGATTTGTAAACTCAATGATCATTAAAAAAGTTTATCGTGATATCAACAAACGAGAATATGCTTATTTCTCGTACTCAAAAGAAAACTGGTTTAACATGCTTGAACCTTCCTCTTTCAGCGCATTATTCTGCGATGAAAACATTCATTGGTTTAACATGCTACAACCTTCCTTTTTCAGCGCATTATTCTGCAATGAAAACATTCGTTG